>JASPKZ010009733.1:0-31303 GCA_030220185.1 Diploptera punctata | reverse complement strand
TGGTTATCGCCTTCCGAATTAACAAAAAAAATGTAAAAAATTGTCGATTTTTAAGAAATTTTCCACATGACATTCTTGAGTACAGTGCAAAGCGTTTATTAGCACAGATTTTCAAAATTATGAGGGATAATGTTATATTATCAAACAAATTGTCCAGAAAATTTCACTTTTTTCGGAACGACAAGAAATGCAAAAAAATACTAAAACTTATAGACTGTTGTGCGGGGATATATGGCAAAACCATTTACGGACTATATCCATGATTTCAAAGTTGAGTATTTCCGTGGTTATCATTCAATGTAACAATTCTCGATTACTTAAGATATTGCAAATTAACTGTGTAAAGTGTTTATGATGCAAACAAATCCATTATAGTGCAGAATAATTCAAAATTGTGTATGAGGAAAATGGTATATTCTTTACAGTTTGACCAGAAAATGTCAATTTTTTCGACACTTCCAAGAATGTTAAAATATACCATCTAGAATACTGTGTCACAGGGATGTAATAACTACAAACAATCCGGTCGCCAATAGAAAAAAATTTCAAAATTGAGTTTTCTGTGGTTATGGATGTACTGATTAACAAAAGAAAAAGAATGTAAAAATTCTCCGATTATTAAGGAAATTACAAAATTACTCTTGAGGACGTGTAGCTTTTTTTATGTAACAACAAATCCTGTATACAAATACCGAAATTTGAAAATTTGTGGTTGGAAAATGTTACATTCTTACATCTTTAAAACAACCAGAAATGGTCAATTTTTTCGAAACTTCAAGAAGTGAAAAAAATGCTATCTAGATGACTGTGGTCCGGGGTTAGTATAATTCAAAACAAATACGGTATAAATCCCAGAATTTCAAAACATTGCGTTTTTCCGTGGTTATCGATCTTACCGATTTACCCAAAAAAATGTAAAAAGTCTCGCTTATTAATTAACTGCATAATAAATTTTCTGAGAGTTGAATGGATTTATGATGCAAAATATCCAGTAAAAGGTACAGAGGGGGGGTATTTCCAAATAGGTGCTGGAAAATGTTATATTCTACAAGTTTGACCGAAAATGAATTCCATTATTTTCAGAAACTTCAAAAATACACAAAATACTATCTAGAGACTGTGTCCAAGGAACTTTAAATTCAACAATCCGCGTGTTAAATCCAAAAGTTTCATTCAAAATTGAGTTTTCACATGGTTAATGTCTTACACATTACACAAAAAAAAATATAAAAATTCTCTCGATTATTAAGAATTAAACAATTACTTTCTTTTCTTGAAGACTGTGTGAAGCAGCGGTTTATGACTGCAATAAATCCAATAGAAGTGCAGGAATTCAATCAAAATTGTATTGGAAAATGTTATAATCTAACATTTTGACCAGAAAATGTCAAATTTTTTCGAAACTTCATTGATAATGCAAACAAATCTGTATTAAATCCAGGATTTCAAAACAGTACTTTTCCTTGGTCTATATACGTGTTACAGATTAGCAAAAAAAGTACCAAAATTCATCGAATATTAAGTAACCTGCATAATAACTATTTCTGAGACTGTGATAAAGGCCGTTTATGATGCAAAACTACCTCCAGTATAAGTACAGAATTTCAAAAATTACAGGTTTGAACAGAAAATGAGTCATTTTTCGAAACTTCTTAGAAATGCCAAAAATATACCATCTATAAGACTTGTGTCCCGGGATATATAAATGCCAAGTAATCCCGGTCATAAAATCTTAAATTTCAAATTTGAGTTTTTCGTGGTTATCGTCTTACGGATTATCAAAAAAGTGTAAAAATTCTCGATTTTAAAAAAAAATTGCAAAATTACATTCTTGAGACAGTGTAAAGCGTTTATAATGCATATAATGCAGTCTAACTAGAATATCAAAATTTTGATGGAAAATGTAATATTATTAGAGTTTGACCAGAAAATATCAATTTTTTTCGAACCATCAAGAAATGCAAAAATTCTATCTAGAGTCTGTGTCCGGGATTTATATTGGAAACAATCCGGTCAAAATTCAAAATTTCAAAATTGTGTCTTGCGTGGTTATCGCCTTACAGATTAACAACAAAAATGTAAAAATTCTCGATTATTAAGAAATTGCAAAATTACTTTCTTGAGACTGTGTAAAGCGTTTATGTGCACCAAATCCAGTAGAAGTGCGGAATTCCAAAATTGTTTTGAAAAATGTTATATTCTTACAGTTTGACCAGAAAATGTAAATTTTTTCGAAACTTCAAGAAATGCAAAAATACTATCTAGAGACTGTGTCCGGGATTTATAATGGAAAATATCCGGTCTAAAGCCAAAAATTCAACATTGAATTTTCCGTGGTCTTACAGCATAATAAAAAAATGTAAAAATTCTTGATTATTAAGAAATTGCAAAATTACGTTCTTGGGACAGTGTAAAGCGTTTATAATGAATAAAATGCAGTCTAACTACAGAATTTCAAAATTTTGTTGGAAAATGCTGTATTCTTACAAATTGACGAGAAAATGTCAATTTTTTCGGAACTTCAAGAAATGCAAAAATAGTATCTAGAGACTGTGTGCGGGATTTATGGTGCAAACAATTCGTACTAAATCCAAAATTTCAAAATTGAGCTTTCCGTGGTTATGGTTTTACAGATTAGCAAAAGAAATGTAAAAAATTCTCGATTATTAAGAAATTTCAAAATTACTTTCTTGAGACTGTGTAAAGCGTTTATGATGCAACAAATCCAGTAAAAGTGCTGAATTTCAAAATTATTTTGGAAAAAGTTATATTCTTACAGTTTGATCAGAAAATGTCAATTTTTTCGAAACTTCAAGAAATGCAAAAATACTATCTAGAGACTTTGTCCGGGATTTTTAATGCAATCAATTCGGACTAAATCCAAAATTTCAAAATTGAGTTTTCCGTGTTTATGTTCTTACAGATTAACAAAAAAAATGAAAAATCTCGATTATTAAGAAATTGCATAATTACTTTCTTGAGACTGTGTAAAGCGTTTGCGATGCAACAAATCCAGTAAAAGTGCTGAATTTCAAAATTGTGTTGGAAAATGTTATATTCTTACAGTTGACCCGTAAATGTCAAATTTTTCGAAACTTCAAGAAATGCAAAAATTCTATCTACAGACTGTGTCCGGGATTTAATCCAGTCTAAAACATAACTTCAAAATTGAGATTTCCAAGTTTCTTATAGTTTAACCAAAAAATGTAAAAATTTCGAAAAATAAAATCCTGAAAAATTACTATCTAGAGACAGTGTCCAGCATTTATAATGCAAAAAATTCAGTCTAAATCCAAAATTTCAAAATTGAGTTTTCCATAATTTCTATAATTTAACCAAAAAATGTCAAAATTTTCGAAAATTCAAAAACTGCATAAAATATTTCTAGAGACTATGTTCGGAATTTATAATGCAAAGAAACCGGTCTAAAATCCATAACTTCAAAATTGAGATTTCTAAGGTCTCACAGTTTAACCAAAAAATGTAAACATTTTCGAAAGTACATAAACTGCAAAATTACTATCTAGAGAATGAGTCGGGGACTTATAATGTGAAAAATTCGGTCTAAATCCATATTTTCAAAATAATGTTTACCATGTTTACAGTCAAACAGTTTAACAAAAAAATGTAAACATTTTCGAAAATTAAAAAAGCTGCAAAATTGCTGTCAAGAGAGAGTGTCCGGCAAATATAATGCAAAAAATTCAGTCTGAATCCAAATTTAAAAATTGAGTACTCCAATGTTCCAACAGTTTGACGGGAAAATGTCAAAATTTTCGAAACTTCAAAAACTGCAAAAATACTATCTAGAGACTGTGTCCGGGATTTATAATGCATGCATAAATCCAAAGCTTGAAAATTGAGTTTTCCAAGTTTATTGTCTTACAGTTTAACAAAAAATATAAAAAGTTTCGAAAATTAAAAAACTGCAAAATGAATATCTACAGACAGTGTCCAGCGAATATAATGCAAAAAACCAGTCTAAATCCAAAATTTCAAAATTGAGTTTTCAAACGTTATAGTCACAGTTTAACCAAAAAATGTCAAAATTTTCGAAGATTCAAAAACTGCAAAAATATTATCTAAAGACTGTGTCGGGGATTTATAATGCAAAAAATCCGGTCTAAATCCAAGATATCAAAATTGTGTTTTAACCAAAAAATGTCAAAATTTATCGAAAATTGAAAAACTGCAAAAATTCTTTCTACAGACTATATTCGGGATTTATAATACAAAGAAGCCGGTCTAAAACCATAACTACAAAATTGCGTTTTCCAATTTTATAGTCTAACAGTTTGAACAGAAAATGTCAAAATTTTCGAAACTTCAAAAACTTGCAAAAATACTATCTAGAGACTATGTCCGGGATTTATAAAGCAAAAAATACGGTCGAAGACCAAAATTTAAAAACTGAGTTTTGCAATGTTATAGTCTAACAGTTTGACCAGAAAATGTCAAAATTTTCGACACTTCAAAAACTGCAAAAATACTATCTGGAGACTGTGTACGGGATGCAAAATGCAAACAATTTGGTCTGAATCCAAAATTTCTATATTGAGTTTTCCGAGATTATAGTATTACAGTTTAAGCAAATAATGTCAAAATTTTTGAAAGTTCAAAATCTGCAAAAATATTATCTTGAGAATGAATCGGGGATTTATATTGCAAACAATCCTGTCTAAATCCAAAATTTCAAAATTCAGTTTTCCATGTTTATAGTCTAACAGTTTAACAAAAAAATGTAAAAATTTCGAAAATTAAAAAAACTGCAAAAATACTGTCTATGGACAGTGTCCAGCGTATATAATGCAAAAAATCCAGTCTAAATCCAACATTAAAAAAATGAGTTTTTCAAGGAGAGCCTTATAGTTTAACCAAAAAATTTCAAAATTTTCGAAAATTCAAAAAATTGCAAAAAATACTGTCTAGAGACTGTGTCCGGGATTTATAATGCATGCAAACCGGTCTAAATCCAAAGTTTGAAAATTGAGTTTTCAAAGTTGATTGTCTTACAGTATAACAAAAACATGTAAGAATTTTCGATTATTAATAAAACTGCAAAATTACTATCTACAGCGTTTGCAATGCAAAAAATTCAGTCTATAACCAAAATTTCAAAATTGAGTTTTCCATGATTATAGTCTTACAATTTAACCATAAAATGTCACAATTTTCGAAAATTCAAAAACTGCAAAAATACTATCTAGTGACTGTGTCCGGGATTTAAAATGCAAAAAGTCCGGTCTAAACCCAAAATTTCATTATTGAATTTTAAAAGATTGTAGTATTACAGTTTGAGCATATAATGTCAAAATTTTTGAAACTTCAAAATCTGCAAAAAATACTATCTTGAGACTGTGTCCGGGATTTATAATGCAAACAATGCGGTCTAAATAGAAAATTTCATAATTCGGTTTTCCATGTTTATACTCTTACAGTTTAACAAAAAAATGTAAAATTTTCGAAAACTAAAAAACTGCAAAATTACTATCTAGAGACAGTTTCCAGCGTATATAATGTAGAAAATCCAGTCTAATTACAAAATTTCAAAAATGAGTATTCCAAGGATAGTCTTATAGTTGAATCAAGAAATGTAAAAATTTTCGAAAATTCAAAAACTGAAAAATACCATCTAAAGACTGTGTCTGGGAATTATAATGCAAAAAATTCGGTCTAAATCCAAAATTTCAGAATTGAGTTTTCCGTGGTTATAGTCATACATTTCAACCAAAAAATGTCAAAATTTTCGAAAATTCAAAAACTGCAAAAATTCTATCTAGAGAATGGATCGGGGATTTATAATTAAAAAAAGGCGGTAAAAATCCATAATTTCAAAATTGAGTTTTCCATGTCATACAGTCGTGGTTAAGGCAGGCAGCCTTGGCGCAGAGCTACGGGACTTGCGCTGGTTCGAGTCTCCGTGGGGGAAGAAATTTTCTCATGGTATTTCGGCCAGTATGGGACCGGTGCCCACCCAGCATCGTAATGCATTTGGGTAGTTACAATAAGTAGCGGCTCCAGGTTGAGAAAACCATCTATAACGGCTGGGAGACGCGACATGCTGACCACATGTCACCCCTACACTGGCTGTTGATCATCTACCTCTGTGATTAACACATGTGGATGTGAGGCCAGCAGTCGGCTGGTAGGCTAAGGGCCTTGTAGGCCTGTTGCGCCAGGAGTTTTTTTTTGTTATACAGTCATATAGTTTAACCAAATAATGTGAAAATTTTCGAAAGTTCAAAAACTGCAAAAATACTATCTAGAGATTGTGTCCGGAATTTATAAAGCAAAAAATTCGATCTAAATCCACAATTTCATATTGAGTTTTCCAAGCTTATAGTATTACAGTTTAAGCAAAAAAGTCAAAATTTTCGAAAATTAAATAACCGGAAAAATACTATCTTAAGACTGTGTCAGGGATTTATAATGCAAAAAATCCTGTCTAAATCCAAAATTTCAAAATTGAGTTTTCCATGGTTATAGTCTTACAATTTAACCAAAAAATGTCAAAATTTTCGAAAATTCAAAAACTGCAAAAATTCTATCTAAGGACTGTGTCCGGGATTTATAATACAAAGAAACCGGTCTAAAACCGTAACTTCGAAAATGAGATTTCCAAGGATATAGCCTTACAGTTTAACCAGAAATGTGAAAATTTCGAAAGTTCAAAAACTGCAAAAATACTTTTGGGGATTTATAATGCAAAAAATGCTGTCTAAATCCATAATTTAAAAATTGAGTTTTCCATGTCATGCAGTAATACACTTTAACCTAAAAATGTGAAAATTTTCGAAAATTCAAAAACTCAAAAATTCTATCTATAGACTGTGTCCGGGATTTATAATACAAAGAATCCGGTATAACACCATCATTTCAAAATAGAATTTTCCTT
Organism: Diploptera punctata; assembly: GCA_030220185.1. NCBI lineage: Eukaryota > Metazoa > Arthropoda > Insecta > Blattodea > Blaberidae > Diploptera > Diploptera punctata. The sequence goes on along the minus strand of JASPKZ010009733.1, from coordinate 24,408 downwards.
GGTTATAGTGTTACAGTTTAACCAAAAAATGTGAAAATTTTCGAAAATTCAATAACTGCAAAAATACTACTTGCAGAATTGTGTGGGGGTTTATAATGCCAAAAATGCGGTCTAAAACCAAAATTTCAATATTGAGTTTTCTTACAGTTTAACCAAAAAATGTGATAATTTTCGAAAGTTCAATAACTTCAAAGTTACTATCTAGAAAATGTGTCGAAGATTTATAATGGAAAAAATCCGGTCTAAATCCAAATTTTCGAAATTGAGTTTTCCATGGTTACTGTCTTACAATTTAATCAAAAAAGTCAAACCTTCGAAATTTAAAAAACTGGAAAAATTCTATCTAGAGACTGTGTCCGTGATTTTTAATGCCAAATATACGTTCTAAATACAAAATTTCAAAATTGAGTTATCCAAGTTTATAGTCTTACAGTTTAAACAAAAAATGTGAAAATTTTCGAAAGTTCAAGAACAGCTAAAATGCTATCTAGTGAATGTGTCGGGGATGTATAATGCAAAAAATCCAGACTAAATCCAAAATTTCAAAATTGAGATTTCCATGGTTATAGTCTTACAATTTAAATAAAAATGTCAAAATTTTCGAAAATTCAAATACTGCAAAAATTCTATCTAGAGGTGTACGGGATTTATATTGCATGCAAACCGGTGTAAATCCAAAGTTTAAAATTGAGTTTTCCAAGTTTGTAGTCTTACAGTTTAACAGAAAAATGTAACAATTTTCGATTATAAAAAAGCTGCAAAATTACTATTTAGAGACAGTGTCCAGCGTTTATAATGCAAAAAATCAAATCAAAATCCAAAATTTCAAAATTGAGTTTTCGAACGTTTAATGAAAAAATGTAATAATTTTCGAAAATTCAAAAAAGTACTAAAGTACTACCTAGGGAATATGTCTGGGATTTATAATGCAAAAAATTCGGTCTAAATCCAAAATTTTACTATTGAGTTTTTCAAGGTTATAGTATTAGAGATTAAGCAAAAAATGTCAAATTTTTCGAAACTTCAAAAACTGCAAAAATACTATCTAGACTGTGTACAGCGTTTGCAATGCAAACAATACAGTCTATATCCAAAATTTCAAAATTGAGTTTTTCATGATTCCATCCATCCATAGTAATTCTGCCCGAAGGCAGGTCTTTCACTCCAATCATAGCATTTTCATGCTATGCTTTGCAGCTTTACTAGGGAATTATAGGTGTGGTAGCTTCCCGTTGCTTTCCACACCGATGAGGGATGATGATGATAAGATGAATATGAATGATAATGATTGCGATGGCCATATGATTTCGGGGACCGTTTGGGCCTTAAAGTTTTCCTGACATTTGTCTTACAGGTGAGGAAAAACCCCGATAAAAACCTGACCCAGAAAAACTGTCCCGAGCGGGGATCGAACCCGGGCCCGCTGCGTGACAAGGCAGCACGCTACCTCGAGACCACAGCGGTGGACTTTCCATGATTATAGTCATACAATTTAACCAAAAAATGCCAAAATTTTCGAAAATTCAAGAACTGAAAAAATACTATCTACAGACTGTGTCCGGGATTTATAGTACAAAGACCATAACTTCAAAATTGAGATTTCCAAGGTTATAGTCTTACGTTTAACCAAAAAGTGTGAACATTTTCGAAAGTTCAAAAACTGGAAAATTACTATCCAAAGAATGTGTCGGGGATTTATAATGCAAAAAATGCGGTATAAATCCATAATTTCAAAATTGAGTTTTCCATATATATTGTCTTACAGTGCAACCAAAAAAAATTGAAAATTTTCTAAATTTGAAAAACTGCAAAAATAGTATCTAGAGACCGTTTCCGGGATTTATAATGCAAAAAGTCCGGTCCAAATCCAAAATTTCAACAATCAGTTTTCCCAGGTTATAGTATTACAGTTTATGCAAATAATGTCAAAATTTTTGAAACTTCAAAATCTGCAAAAATACTATCTTGAGACTGTGTCCGGGATTTATAAACAAAAAATCCGGTCTAAATCCACAATATCTATATTGAGTTTTCCAAGGTTCTAGTATTACAGTTTAAGCAAAAAATGTCAATTTTTTTTATCTTTAAAAACTGCAGAATTACTATCTTGAGACTGGGTCCGGGATTTATAATGCAAACAATCCGGTCTAAATCCAAAATTTCAAAATTAAGTTTTCCACGTTTATAGTCAACAAGTGTAACAAAAAATGTAAAATTTTGGATTAAAAAAAACTGCAAAATTACTATCTAGACATAGTGTGCAGCGTTTATAATGCAAAAAATCCAATCAAAATCCATAATTTCAAAATTGAGTTCTCGAACGTCATAGTCTTACAGTTTAACCAAAAATGTCAATTTTTTTTGAAAAATGGAAAAACTGTAAAAATACTATCTAAAGACTGTGTCCTGGAATTATTATGCAAAAAATCCCGGTATAAATAAAAAAATTCAAAATTGAGTTTTCCATGTTTATAGTCTTACAGTTTGACCAAAAAATATGAAAATTTCGAAAATTCAAAAACTGCAAAAATACTATCTAGAGACAGTATCCCCCTCCATGGTATCTTTACCTTGTCGTGGTGGAGTGGCTTGCGTGCTTAAATGATCCCGAGAGCTATGCCGGCGGTAGCATTGCTGCCGATAGGATTACCCATGCCGGACTGGTCGAAGGTGATAAGCCAGACGAAAAAAGTACCTTGGTCGAAAGAGCGATGATCTTTCACCGTAAAAATACAACCGTCAAGAAATGCGCACTGGGGTAACATTTTCCGGAAATCTAATAGTCCCCCATTCGGTTCTCAGGGCGGGGACTACTTCAGGGAACCCATGCCAAAGGCTCAAACACAGGGACATGTTCCTAGGAACATGTAATGTTAGGACTTTATACAATAGCGGGGCACTATAAATATTAACGCGGGAAAAAGATAAATCGCCCTTGGATATAGTCGCTTTACAGGAAGTTAGGTGGCCAGGAGAATGTAGTCAGGAATCAGGAAGCTTTACATTATACTACCGGGGTGCAGAAAGACCTGCATTTGGAACGGGATTTTTAGTCAGAAGGAGGATCCGATCCGCTATCCGAGATATTAAGTTTGTTAGTGATAGGGTAGCCTACCATACATAATTCTAAAGGGTAAACAACATGATTTTATAATTGTAAATGTACATGCCCCCACAGAAGATAAAGATGACAAGATCAAGGATGAATTCTATGAAGAATTTGGATGCTTTTTTGATAGCCTTTCACGATATCATATGAAAATTGTATTAGGAGATTTTAATGCAAAAGTGGGGCGGGAAGATATATTCAAACCAACAATAGGCAAATTCAGTCTTCATGAAGATGGTAACGACAATGGGGTTAGATTAGTTACATTTGCCACATCGAAGAATCTCATTGTTAAGAGCACAACATTTCAGCATAAGGATATTCATAAATACACCTGGACGTCCCCAGATGGAGAAACTCGGAACCAGATAGATCATGTATTAGTGGATAAACGCTGGCACAGTAGCATCGTCGATGTTAAATCAGTTAGAGGGACAGACTGCAATTCGGATCATCATCTGGTCAGAGTGAAAATCTGACAACGGCTATCGCTTATGAGAGGAACAAACACTAAAGACGATTCTGTAAAATTTGAATTAAAAAACTTGAAAAATGATGAAATGCGGCAAGAATATCAAATCAAAATTGCTAATAGATTTGAAGTACTGGAATCGTCCGATGACAATGTGGCAAACGAAGAAGAAACTGATATAAATAAAAAATGGGAGGCTATAGGAGATACTATTAAACTGTCAGCATCGGAAAGCATTGGTTGTTTAAAAAAGAGGCAAAACAAGAAATGGTTTGATGAGGAATATGCCGACATTGTAAAGAAAAGAAAGCTAGCAAAAATGAAATGGCTACACGAGCCAAAAGAGGTAAATTTAGAGCAATTGGTAGTATTAGACGGGAAACCACCAAGCTATTAAAGAATAAAATGAGGGAATATTTGAGAGAGAAGATTAATGATCTTGAAATGAATACAAAAAAAATAGGAACATTATAGAATTATATAATTGAATTAGCATAGAGACGAAAGGGTTTCAGGCTAGAACAAACATAATTCGGAATGAAAATGGGGATATGATTGCAGATTCCAAGAGTATATTAAATAGATGGAAAAGTTACTTTAATCAGCTATTAAATGTACATACAGAACAGGAGATTGTGGAGGATAATTTACAGACAGCAGAAATGCTAGTCGCAGAGCCAAGTGCATTAGAGGTTGAAATGGCGATTGAAAAATTGAAGATGTATAAAGCATCATTTTCAGATGAGATCCCAGCAGAACTGATAAAATCAGGGGGAGAAAAATTGATGGTTGCTTAGTATGATTTGGGAAAAAGAAGCTCTTCCAGATGAATGGAAGGAATCAATTATCGTACCAATTTATAAGAAAGGAGATAAAACTGATTGCAATAACTACAGGGGCATCTCATTACTTTCAACTTCGTACAAAATTCTAACAAATATATTAGTAAGCAGACTTACTACCTATATTGATGACATTCTAGGAGATCATCAATGTGCATTTAGAAGAAACAGGTCTACAACAGATCAGATTTTTAGTATAAGACAAATTTTAGAAAAGAAATGGGAATATAATGTTATTGTACATCAACTATATGTAGACTTCAAAAAAGCATATGATTCAATTAAGAGGGAGAAGTTATACGCAAACAGTTTTCGGACACTTTTGAAATCCATAATGGGTTGAAGCAAGGAGATACACTATCTCCTCTACTACTTAATTTTGTACAGGAGCATGCCGTTAAATCTTTAGAGAATGAGGAAGGCTTACAACTCAATGGTATTAATAAGCTGTTAGTTTATGCTGATGATGTAGTATTGTTGGCCGATAGCGAGGAGATACTAAAGGACAACACGCACATACTATTGAGTAACACTAAGAAATTAGGACTGGAAGTAAATATCAATAAAACTAAATATATGGTCACACGTAGAAATTCATTAAATAATGGAAATGTACAGCTAATGACAAATGAGGAAAATTTTGAGGAGGTGGCTGAATTCAAATACCTAGGAACTATAATCACAGATAGGAATGAGATGCACAAGGAAATTAAACATAGGCTCAATTCTGGAAGTGCCTGCTATTATGCATTGCCGAGACTCTTGATGTCCCAACTCCTTTCAAAAAACGTTAAACTGAAAATATATAAAACTATTATTCTACCAGTTATATTATATGGGTGCGAAACATGGACTCTTACTTTAAGGGAGAAAAAGAGTTTACAAGTATTTGAGAATAAAGTACTTAAAAAGATTTTTGGACCAAAGAGAGATGAACAAACATGTGAATGGAGAAGGCTACATAACAATGAACTACATGGTCTTTATAGGAAGCCAGATATAATAAGAACAGTTAAGTCTCGGAGACTGCGGTGGGCAGGACAGGTTGCACGTATGGGGAATGAAAGACGTGCATGGAAGCTTCTTGTAGGAAAGCCAGAGGGAAAACGTCCAGTTGGTAGACCAAGAATGAGGTGGGAGAATAACATTAACTATGATTTGAGGGAAGTGGATTATGCAGGGAATGATTTGAAAGTATTAGCTCAGGATGGGGATGTATGGAGAGCTTACGTCCGCGCGTCCATGAACCTACGGGTTCGATAGTGCCAGTGAGTAAGTAAGTATAATCTTACAGTTTAATGAAAAATGTGATAATTTTCGAAAGGTCAAAAACTGCAATGTTACTATGTATAGATTATGTCGGGTATTTATAGTGGAAAAAACCCGGTCTAAATCCAAAATTTCGAAGTTGAGTTTTCCATGGTTATTGTCTTATAATTTAACCAAAATGTCAAAATTTTCGAAAATTAAAAAACTGTTAAAATTCTATCTAGAGACTGTGTCCGTGATTTATAATGCCAAATATACGTTCTAAATACATTTCAAAATTGAGTTTTCCAAGTTTATAGTCTTACAGTTTAACAGAAAAATGTAATAATTTTCGATTATAAAAAAACTGCAAGATTACAATCTAGAGATAGTTCCAGCGTTTATAATACAAAAAATCCAGTCGAAATCCAAAATTTCAAAATTGAGTTTTCAATGGTTATAGTTTTACAGTTTGAACAGAAAATGTTAAAATTTTCGAAACTTCAAAAACTGCAAAAGTACAATCTAGAGACTGGGTCGGGGATTTTTAATACAAAGAATGCGGTGTAGAACCATAACTTCAAAATTGAGATTTCCAAGTTTATAGTCTTAGAGTTTAACCAAAAAATGTCAAAATTTTCGGAAATTCATAAACTGCTTAAATACAATTTAAAGACTGTGTAGGGGAATTATAATGCAAAGAATCCGGTCTAAATCCAAAATTTGAAAATTGAGTTTTCCATGGTTATAATCTTACAGTTTGACCAGAAAATGTCAAAATTTTCGAAAATTCAAAAACTGCAAAAATACTATCTATTGACTATGTCCGCGATTTATAATGCAAATAATGCAGTATAAGTCCAATATTTCAAAATTGAGTTTTCCATGGTTATAGTCTTACAATTTAAACAAAAAAGTAAAAATTTTCGAGAATTCAAAACTGTAAAATTTGTATCTACAGACTGTGTCCGGGATTTAATCCAGTCTAAAACCATAACTTCAAAATTGAGTTTTCCAAGTTTATAGTTTTACAGTTTATCCAAAAAAATGTATAAATTTTCGAAAAATAAATAAATGCAAAATTACTAGCTAGAGACAGTATATTGCATGTATATTGCAAAGAATCCAAAATTGAGATTTCCGTGATTATAGTCTTACAATTTAAGCAAGAAATGTCAAAATTTTCGAAAATTCAAGAACTGCATAAATTCTTTCTAGAGACTATGTTCGGGATTTATAATAAAAGGATACCGGTCTAAAACTATAACTTCAAAATTAAGATTATAGTCTTACAGTTTAACCAAGAAATGTGAACATTTTCGAAAGTTCAAAAACTGCAAAATTACTACCTAGATAATGTGTCGGGGACTTTTAATGTGAAAAATGCGGTCTAAATCCATAATTTCAAAATTAAGTTTTTCATGTTTATAGTAATAAAGTTTAAGAAAAAAATGTAAAAATTTTCGAAAATTAAAAAACTGCAAAATTGCTGTCTAGAGACAGTCTCCAGCTTATATAATGCAGAAATTTCAGGCTAAATCCAAAATTTCAAAAGTGACTTTTCAAATGTTATAGTCTAACAGCTTGACGAGAGAATGTCAAAATTTTCGAAACTTCAAAAACTGCAAAAATACTATCTGGAGACTGTGTCCGGGATTTATAATGCATGCAATCCAGCCTAAATCCAAAATTCGAAAATTGAATATTCACAAACTGCAAAAATACGAGTACTATCTGAAGACTGTGCCTGGATATTGCAAAAAATCCGGTCTAAATCCAAAATTTCAAAATTGAGTTTTGCATGTCATACAGTAGTACTTGTTCAGATTGAAGGTACTACCCGTACTTGTGTATGGACTCGATTTGATATGGGAATACCTCACATATAAGCAACTGGAAGATATGGAGAAAGTGAAGTCAAGATACCTCAAGAGACTCTTAGGAGTATCACCGAGTACGAGATCGAGGCTGGTTTACGAACTCACCAAAGAGACGTTTTTAATAGAAGATCTGCGGACAACACTACTCCTACAATGTATTCTTGCAAGACCTGCAAGAGAAGAAGAAGGACATACCATCATCATTCTATGCGACCTGTGCGATGCAAGACAGACGATGGACAGAATCGAACTGTGAAATGCGTCATGTCACTACCAGACTGGCAGTCCATGGCTTCCATCACAAGATATGCTGCAACAAGACATTTCATGAACCTAACGACATGTGCATATGTGTTTTGTGTTCACAAAAATGTGAAAAGTACCATATTCTGAATTGTAAAAAAAGACTTAAATCAATCAGTGCTTATAGCAAAGACAATTAAGCACTTCACATGTAATATCTGCACGGTTTGTGCGCATTTCGCCTTTATAATTTAACCAAAAAATGCGAAAATTTTCGAAAGTTCAAAAACTGCATAAATACGCTCTAGAGACTGTGTCCGGAATTTATAAAGCAAAAAATCCGGTCTAAAACCACAATTTCTGTATTGAGGTTTCCGAGGTTATAGTATTACAGTTTAAGTAAAAAAGTAAAAAATTTCGAAAATTAAAAAACTGGAAAAATACTATGTAGAGACTGTGTCCTTGATTTATAATGCCAAGTATACGGTCTAAATACAAAATTTCTGAATTGTGTTTTCCATGTTTATCGTCATACAGTTTAAACCAAAAAATGTGAAAATTTTTGAAAGCTCAAAAACTGAAAAAATACTATCTAGAGTCTGTGTCCACGATTTATAATGCATGCAAACCGGTCTAAATCCAAAGTTTGAAAATTGTGTTTTCCAAGTTTATTGTCTTACAGTTTAACAAAAAAAATGTAAAAATTTTCGATTATTAAAAAAATGCTAAATTACTATCTTGAGATAGCGTACAGCGTTTGCAATGCAAACAATCCAGTCTATATTCAAAATTTCAAAATTTAGTTTTCCATGATTACAGTCTTACAATTAACCAAAAATGTCAAAATTGACGAAAATTCAAAAACTGCAAAAAAATATCTAGAGCCTGTGTCCAATCTAAATCCAAAATTTGAAAATTGAGTTTTCCAAGTTTATAGTCTTACAGTTTAACAAAAAAATATAAAAATTTTCGATTATTAAAAAAACTGCAAAATTACTTTCTAGATACATTATGCAGCGTTTATAATGCAAAAAATCCAGTCTAAATCCAAAATTTCAAAATTGAGTTTCCATGGATATAGTCTTACAATTTAACCAAAAAAGTCAACATTTTCGGAAATTCAAAAACTGCAAGAATACTTTCTAGGGAATGTGTCGGGGATTTATAATGCCAAAAATCCGGTCAAAATCCAAAATTTCAAAATTGAGTTTTCAATTTACCCAAATTTAACCAAAAAATTTTGAAATTTTCGAAAATTCAAATACTTAAAAAATTCTATCTAGAGACTGTGTCCGGGATTTTAATACGAAGAATCCAGTCTAAAACCATAACTTCAAAAATGAGAATTACAGTTTAACCAAAAAAAGTGAAAATTTTCGAAAGTTCAAAAACTGCAAAAATACTATCTAGTGAATGGATAGGGGATTGTAATGCAAAAAATGCGGCGTAAATTAATAATTTCAAAACTGTGTTTTCCATTTGTATTGTCATACAGTTTAACCAAAATTTGTTAAAATTTTCAAAAGTTCAAATACTGCAAAAATAGTATCTAGAGACCGTTTCCGGGATTTATAATGCAAAAAATACGGTCTAAATCCAAAATTTCAATATTGAGTTTTCCAAGGTTGTAGTATTACACTTTAAGCAAATAATGTCAACATTTTTGAAACTTCAAAATCTGCAAAAATACTATCTTGAGACTGTGTCCAGGAATTTATAAAGCAAAAAATCCGGTCTAAATCCACAATTTCTATATTGAGTTTTCAGTTTACAGTTTAAGCAAAAAATGTTAAAATTTACTAAACTTCAAAACTGCAAAAATACAATCTGTGTCCGGGATTTATAATGCAAACAATCCGGTCTAAATCCAAAATTTCAAAATTCAGTTTTCCACGTTTATAGTAAACAAGTTTAACAAAAATGTAAAAATTTTGGATTTAAAAAACCTGCAAAATTACTATCTAGACATAGTGTCCAGCGTTTATAAAGCAAAAAATCCAATCAAAATTCAAAATTTCAAAATTGAGTTCTCAAATGTCATAGTCTTACAGTTTAACAAAAAATGTCAAAATTTTCGAAAATTCAAAAGCTGTAAAAATACTATCTAAAGGCTGTGTCCTGGATTTATTATGCAAAAAATCCGGTCTAAATAAAAAATTTCAAAATTGAGTTTTCCATGGTTATAGTCTTACATTTTGACCAAAAAATATCAAAATTTCGAAAATTCAAAAACTGCAAAAATACTATCCAGAGACTGTATCCGGGATTTATAATACAAAGAATCCGGTATAATACCATAATTTCAAAATTGAGATTTCAAAGGTTATAGTCTTATAGTTTAACCAAAAAATATGAAAATTTTCGAAAGTTCAATAACTGCGAAAATACTACCTAGAGAATGTGTCGGGTATTTATAATGGACAAAACGCAGTCTAAATCCAAAATTTCAATATTGAGCTTTCCAAGGTTATAATCTTACAGTTTAGCCAAAAAATGTGATAATTTTTGAAAGTTCAAAAACTGCAAAGTTACTATCTAGAAAATGTATCGGGGATTTATAATGCAAAATCCAAAATTTCGAAATTGAGTTTTCCATGGTTATTGTCTTACAATTTAACCAATAAATCTCAAAATTTTCGAAAATTAAAACACTGGAAAAATTCTATCTAGAGACTGTGTCCGTGATTTATAATGCCAAATATAAGTTCTAAATACAACATTTCAAAATTGAGTTTTCCAAGTTTATGGTCTTACAGTTTAAGCAAAAAATGTGAAAATTTTCGAAAGTTCAAAATGCAAAAATACTCTCTAGTGAATGTGTCTAGTCTAAAACCAAAATTGAGATTTCCATGATTTACAATTTAACTAAATAATGTCAACATTTTCGAAAATTCAAAAACTGAAAGAATACTATCTAGAGACTGTGTACGGGATTTATAATGCATGCAAACCGGTCTAAATCCACAGTTTGAATTATAATTTTCCAGGTTTGTAGTCTTACAGTTTAACAGAAAAATGTAAAAATTTTCGATTATAAAAATCTGCAAAATTACTATCTAGAGATAGTGTCCAGCGTTTATAGTGCAAAAAATCCAGTCTAAATCCAAAATTTCAAAATTTACTTTCGAAAGTTATAGTCTTACAATTTAACCAAAAAAAATCAAAATTTTCGAAAATTCAAAAACTGCATAAATACTACCTAGGGAATATGTCTGGGATTTAGAATGAAAAAAATCCGGTCTAAATCCAAAATTTCAATATTGAGTTTTTCAAGGTTGTAGTAGTAGAGTTTAAGCGAAAAATGTCAAAATTTTCGAAACTTCAAAAACTGCAAAAATACTATCTAGAGACTGTGTCCGGGATTTATAATACAAAGAATCCGGTCTAAAACCATAACATCAAAATTGAGCTTTCCAATGTTATAGTCTTACAGTTTAACCAAAACGTGATAATTTTCGAAAGTTCAAAAACTGCAAAATTACTATCTAGAGAATGTGTCGGGGATTTATAATGCAAAAAATCCGGTCTAAATACAAAATTTCGAAATTGAGTTTTCCATGATTATTGTCTTACAATTTAACCAAAAGATGTCAACATTTTTGAAAATTCAAATACTGCAAAATTCTATCTAGAGACTGTGTCCGGTATTTATAATACGAAGAAACCGTCCTAAAACCATAACTTCAAAAATGAGATTTCCAAGGGAAAATTTATGAAGGTTCAAACCTGCAAAAAACACTATCTAGAAAATGGATCGGGGATTTGTAATGCAAAAAATGCTGTTTATATCCATAATTTCAAAATTGAGTTTTCCATATCATGCAGCCACAGTTTAAAAAAAGTGTGAAAATTTTCGAAAGTACAAAACCTGCAAAAATACTATCAAAAGACTGTGTCCGGGATTTATAAAGCAAAAATTCCGGTCTAAATCCACAATTTCTATATGGAGTTTTCCAAGGTAGTAGTAACACAGTTTAAGCAAAAAATCTCAATAATTTCGAAAATTAAAAGACTGGAAAAATACTACCTAGAGAATATGTCTGGGATTTATAATGAAAAAAATCCGGTCTAAATCGAACATTTCAATATTGAGTTTTTCAAGTATTACAGTTTAAGCAAAAAATGTCAAAATTTTCGAAACTTCAAAAACTGCAAAAATACTATCTAGAGACTGTGTCCGGGATTTATAATACAAAGAATCCGGTCTGAAACCATAACATCAAAATTGAGATTTCCAATGTTATAGTCTTACAGTTTAACCAAAAATGTGATAATTTTCGAAAGTTCAAAAACTGCAAAATTACTATCTAGAGAATGTCATCATCATCATCGTCCTTTCAAGTATTAGGCCCAGTGGCCCGTTACGGTCTCCCGCCATCTGCGAAAAGGTCGACGCACAGATCTTCTGCCTCAAGGAATATAGTGTAGAATTTGTTTTGGTATTCTGTGACGATCCATGCGCTGAATATGGGCTAGCCAAGTGTTTCTATATTCTTGGAGGTATTCAGATATAGGTACGATGTGTAACTCTCTGGCTATTGTTGAATTTCTTTGGTGGTCTAGAAGGCTATAACCTGCAGTTCGTCGCAGAAATTTCATCTCCGTGGCTGTAATATGACGATCATCCTGAGTTCTGATGGTCCAAGCTTCACTGCCATAACAGATTATGGGTCTAGCGAGAATTTTATAGATTTTCATTCTTGTGTGTCTCTGCACTTTTGATGGTTTAAAAACTTGGTTGATAATTCTTAAAGCTGTATTATAGTTTTGTATTTTAAAGGATATATCACATTCCTCATTATAAGTTAGATTATATCCTAAGTATTTAAATGAATTAACTTGCTCTAATATTGAATTCTGAATAAAAATTTTACTTCTTACTGGGAATTTCCCTTGAAAGGCCATAACTTTAGATTTTGTTGTTGATATTTCCATGTTAAATCGTTGGGCTATTATATTATGTTTATGAGTGGAATATTGTAATTCATCTTCATTATTGTCGAAAAGAGCCTGATCAACTGCATATAAGAGTGTGTCTAAAATTGTGTGTCTTGAGAGAGGAATATTACCATGAACTGTCAATCTCCAGTGTCTGATGATAGCATTAATGTATACATTAAATATAAGTGGTGATAGAGGCATCCTTGTCTGACTCCACAATTTATATGTTTCCAATCTGACAATTCTGTTCCTATTTGTACTGCTATGATGTTACTTTTATACATATTAAAAATTGTTTGGATCAGTTGTCTAGAGAATGTGTCGGGGATTTTTAATGCAAAAAATCCGGTCTAAATACAAAATTTCGAAATTGAGTTTTCCATGATTATTGTCTTACAATTTAATCAAAAAAATGTCAAAATTTTCGAAAATTCAAATACTGCAAAAATTCTATCTAGAGACTGTATCCGGGATTTATAATACGAAGAAACCGCCCTAAAACCATAACTTCAAAAATGAGATTTCCAAGGTTATAGTCTTACAGTTTAACCAAGAAAAGGGAAAATTTATGAAAGTTCAAACCTGCAAAATCACTATCTGGAGAATGGATCGGGGATTTGTAATGCAAAAAATGCAGTCTATATCCATAATTTCAACATTGAGTTTTCCATATCGTACAGCCATACCGTTTAAAAAAAAATGTGAAAGTTTTCGAAAGTTCAAAACCTGCAAAAATACTGTCTAGTGAATGAGTTGGGGATATATAATGCAAAAAAACCCAGTCTAAATACAGAATTTCAAAATTGAGTTTTCCATGGTTATAGTCTTACAATTTAACCAAAGAATGTTAAATTTTCGAAAATTCAAAAACTGAAAAACCCCTATCTAGAGACTGTGTCCGGGGTTTATAATGCATGCAAACCGGTCTAAATCCAAAGTTTGAAAATTGAGTTTTCCAAGTTTATTGTCTTACAGTTTAACAAAGAAATGTAAAAATTTTCGATTATTAAAAAACTGCAAAATTAATATCTAGAGACAGTGTAAAGCGTTTGCAATGCAAAAAATCCAGTCTACATCCAACATTTCAAAATTGAATTTTCCGTGGTTATAGTCTTACAATTTAACCAAAAAAAGTCAAAATTTTCGAAAATTCAAAAACTGCAAAAATACTATCTAGAGACTGTGACCGGGATTTATAGTACAAAGATTCCCGTCTGTAATCATAAATTCAAAGTTGAGATTTCCTAGGTTATAGTCTTACAGTATAACCAAAAAGTGTGAACATTTTCGAAAGTTCAAAAACTGCAGAATTACTATCCAGAGAATCTGTCGGGGATTTACAATGCAAAAAATGCGGTCTAAATCCATAATTTCAAAATTGAGTTTTGCATGTTCATTGTCATATAGTTTAACCAAAAAATGTTAAAATTTTCAAAAGTTCAAAAACTGCAAAAATAGTATCTAGAGACCGTGTCCGGGATTTATAATGCAAAAAATACGGTCTAAATCCAAAATTTGAATATTGAGTTTTCCAAGGTTATAGTATTACACTTTAAGCAAATAATGTCAAAATTTTTGAAACTTCAAAATCTGCAAAAATACTATCTTGAGACTGTGTCCGGGATTTATAAAGCAAAAAATCCGGTCTAAATCCACAATTTGTATATTGAGTTTTCCAAGGTTATAGTATTACAGTTTAATCAAAAAATGTCAAAATGTACCAAACTTCAAAAACTGCAAAAATACTATCTTGAGACTGTGCCCGGGATTTATAATGCAAACAATCCGGACTAAATCCAAAATTTCAAAATTCAGTTTTCCACGTTTATAGTTATCAAAAAATGTAAAAATTTTCGATTATAAAAAAAACTGCAAAATTACTATCTAGAGATAGTGTCCAGCGTTTATAATGCAAAAAATCCAAAATTTCAAAATTGAGTTTTCGAACATTATAGTCTTACAGTTTAACCAAAAAATGTGAAAATTTTCGAAAGTTCAATAACTGCAAAAATACTACCTAGAGAGTGTGTCGAGGATTTATAATGCCAAATATGCGGTCTAAATCCAAAACTTCAATATGGAGTTTATCAAGGATATAATCTGACAGTTTTGCCAAAAAATGTGATAATTTTCGAAAGTTCAAAAACTGCAAAGTTACTATCTAGAGAATGTGTCGGGGGTCTATAATGGAAAACATCCGGTCTAAATCCAAAATTTCGAAATTGAGTTTTCCATGGTTATTGTCTTACAATTTAACCAAAAAAGTCAATATTTTCGAAAATTAAAAAACTGGAAAAATTATATGTAGAGACTGTGTCCGTGATTTATAATGCCAAATATACGTTCTGAATACAACATTTCAAATTTGAATTTTCCAAGTTTATCTTAGAGTTTATCAGAAAAATGTAAAAATTTCGATTATTAAAAAAACTGCAAAATTACTATTTAGAGATAGTGTCCAGCGTTTATAATGCAAAAAATCCAGTCGAAATCCAAAATTTTAAAATTGAGTTTTCCATGGTTATAGTCTTACAGTTTGACCAGATAATGCCAACATTTTCGAAACTTCCAAAACTGCAAAGAGTTCAATCTAGAGACTGGGTCGGGGATTTATAATATAAAGAATCCGGTGTAGAACCATAACTTCAAAATTGAGATTTCCAAGTTTATAGTCTTACAGTTTAACAAAAAAAATATCAAAATTTTCGGAAATTCATAAACTGATAAAATACAATTTAAAGACTGTGTAGGGGAAATATAATGCAAAAAATCCGGTCTAAATCCAAAATTCCGTAGCCGAACGGTTAAGGTAGGAATCCTTGGCGCAGAGCTACGGGACTTGCGCTGGTTCGAGTCTCCATGGGGGAAGAAATTTTCTCATGGTATTTCGGCCAGAATGGGACCGGTGCCCACCCAGCATCGTAAGGCAATTGGGTAGCTACAATAAGTAGCGGCTCCAGGTTGGGGAACCATGTATAACGGCTAGGGGACTCGACATGCTAACCACATGTCACCCCTACACTGGCTGTTGATCATCTACCTCTGTGATTGACACATGTGGATGTGAAGGGCCAGCAGCTGGCTGGTAAAAGGGAAACCGCTGAAATGTGGAAAGACCCACAATCGGAATCGGAGTTTTCCATGGTTATAGTCTTACAGTTTGACCAGAAAATGTCAAAATTTTCGAAACTTCGAAAACTGCAAAATTACAATCTAGAGACAATGTCCAACATTTATAATGCAAAAAATCCAGTCTAAACCCAACATTTCAAAATTGAGTTTTCCAATGTTATAGTCCGGGGCACGCCGTAGCGTAGTGGTTAAGGCACTGAGCTACAAGCCGGAGGGTCGAGGGTTCAAGTTCCGTTGGGGTCAGGATTTTTAAACTGACCCAAACCCTCTGGCGGCACTATGGTCCTGGGGTCGACTCAGCCTCTAACGGAAATGAGTACCAGACGCTTGTTCTGGGGGTAAAGGCAGCCGTCAAGCAGGGCTGCCAACCCGGCTGACATAAAGTGCCGATTGTCTAGAAAATATGGGAGCCTTAACCTCCTACTACCCCAAGGGCCTCCGGGCCTGTTGTGGGATCACTTTAATGTTATTGTCAAAAAAATGTGAAAATTTTCGAAAATTCAAAAACTGCAAAAATGCTATCTATTGACTATGTCCGGGATTTATAATGCAAAAAATGCAGTGTAAGTCCAATATTTCAAAATTGAGTTTTCCATGGTTATAGTCTTACAATTTAAACAAAAAGTAAAAATTTTCGAAAATTAAAAAACTGTAAAATTTCTATATGTACAGACTGTGTCCGGGATCTAATCCAGTCTAAAACCATAACTTCAAAATTGAGTTTTCCAAGTTTGTAGTCTTACAGTTTAACAAAAAAAATGTATAAAGTTTCGAAAAATAAATAAATGCAAAATTACTATCTAGAGACTGTCTCTAGCATTTAAGAGGGCGGATCGGAAAGTAACGCACAATAAATTTATTGCAAAAAATCCAGTCTAAATCCAAAATTTCAAAATTCAGTTTTCCGTGGTTATAGTCTTAGAATTTAAGCAAGAAATGTCAAAATTTTAGAAAATTCAAGAACTGCAAAAATCCTATCTAGAGACTATGTTCGGGATTTATAATAAAAAGAAACCGGTCTAAAACTATAACTTCAAAATTGAGATTATAGTCTTACAGTTTACCAAAAAATGTGAAAATTTTCGAAAGTTCAAAAACTGCAAAGCTACTACCTAGAGAAGGTGTCGGGACTTATAATGTGAAAAACGTGGTCGAAATCCATAATTTCAAAATAAAGTTTCCATGTTTATAGTAAAAAAGTTTAACAAAAAAATGTAAAAATTTTCGAAAATTAAAAAACTGAAAAATTGCTGTTTAGAGACAGTGTCCAGCTTATATAATGCAAAAATTCCAGGCTAAATCCAAAATTTCAAAATTGAGTTTACAAATGTTATAGTTTAACAGCTTGACGAGAGAATGTCAAAATTTTCGAAACTTCAAAAAGCTGCAAAAATACTATCTAGAGACTGTGTCCGGGATTTATAATGCATGCAATCCAGTCTAAATCAAAATTTGAAAATTGGGTATTCAAAACTGCAAAAATACTATTTAAAGACTGTGACAGGGATTTATAATGCAACAAATCCGGTCTAAATCCAAAATTTCAGAATTGAGTTTTCCATGGTTATAGTCTTAAAATTTAACCAAAAATTTTCGAAAATTGTATCAAAAATTCTATCTAGGGAATGAATCGGGGATTTATAATGCAAAAAAAAGCGGTAAAAATCCATAATTTCAAAATTGAGTTTTCCATGTCATAGTCATACAATTTAACCAAAAAATGCGAAAATTGCGAAATTTCATAAACTGGAAGAATACTATCTAGAGACTGTGTCCGGAATTTTTAAAGCAAAAAATCCGGTCTAAAACCACAATTTCTATATTGAGTTTTCCGAGGTTACAGTATTACAGTTTAAGCAAAAAATGTCAAAATTTTCGAAAATAAAAAAAACTGGAAAAATACTATCTAGAGGCTGTGTCCGTGATTTATATGCCAAGCATACGGTCTAAATACAAAATTTCTAAATTGTGTTTTCCATGTTTATCGTCATACAGTTTAACCAAAAAATGTGAAAATTTTCGAAAGCTCAAAAACTGAAAAAATACTATCTAGAGTCAGTGTCCGGGATTTATAATGCATGCAAACCGGTCTAAATCCATAGTTTGGAAATTGTGTTTTCCAAGTTTATTTTCTTCAAGTGTAACAAAATGTGTCAAAATTTACTAAACTTCAAAAACTGCAAAAATACTATCTTCAGACTATGTCCGGGATTTATAATGCAAACAATCCGGTCTAAATCGAACATTTTAAAATTCAGTTTTCCACGTTAACAAAAAATGTAAAAAAATTCTATTATAAAAAACTGCAAAATTACTATCTAGGAATAGTGTCCAGCGTTTATAATGCAAAAAATCCAATCAAAATCCAAAGTTTCAAAATTGAGTATTCGAACGTCATAGTCTCACAGTTCAACCAAAAATGTCAACATTTTCGAAATTTCAAAAACTACAAAAACACAATCTAAAGACTGTGTCGTGGATTTATTGTACAAAAAATCCGGTCTAAATCCAAAATTTAAAAATTGAGTTTTCCGTGGTCATAGCCTTACAGTTTGACCAAAAATATCAAAATTTCGAAAATTCAAAAACTACAAAAATACTATCTAGAGACTGTATCCGGGATTTATAATACAAAGAATCCGGTATAATACCATAATTTCAAAATTGAGTTTAACCAAAAAATGTGAAAATTTTCGAAAGTTCAATAACTGCAAAAATACTACCTAGAGAATGTGTCGTGGATTTATAATTAAAAAATGCGGTATAAATCCAAAATTTCAATATTGAGTTTTTGAATGTTATATATAATCTTACAGTTTAACCAAAATATGCGATAATTTTCGAAAGTTCAAAAACTGCAAAGTTACTATCTAGAAAATGAGTCGGGGATTTATAATGGAAAAAATCCGGTCTAAATCCAAAATTTCGAAATTGAGTTTTCCATGGTTATTGATTCACAATTTAACCAAAAAAGTCCAAATTTTCCAAAATTAAAAAACTCGAAAAGATTCTATCTGGAAACTGTGTCCGTGATTTATAATGCCAAATATACGTTTTAAATACAAAATTTCAAAATTGAGTTTTCCAAGTTTATAGTCTTACAGTCTTACAGAGAGTGGACTGGAAGTAACCAACCACTAAGGCACAGAATCATGGTTTAGCAACACACGGATATCATCACAAAATGTGAAAAAATACAAAATTCCACCATCCGAGTGATTCGTGTGAATGCAAGATATGCGACCAAAAGTGAGAGCGATACCATTAAAAACAATGCAGAATATGGACAGGATCACTGAACGAACTCATAAAAGACAAATCATAAACTTATAACTTAATGCTCTTTCGAGTGCCTCTTACCAATTTATTATTATAGTCTTACAGTTTAAGCAAAAAGTGTGGACATTTTCGAAAGTACAAAAACTGTAAAAATACTATCTAGTGAATATGTCGGGATTTTTTAATGCAAAGAATCCAGTCTAAATCCAGAATTTCAGATTAACAAGAAAAATGTAAAATTTCTCGATTATTTAGAAATTGCAAAATAACTTTCTTCAGACTGAGTAAAACGTTTATGATGCAACAAATCCAGTAAAGAGTGCAGAATTTCAAAATTGTGTTGGAAAAGTTATATTCTTACAGTTTGACAAGAAAATGTCAATTTTTTGGAAACTTCAAGAAATGATAAAAAACTATCTAGAGACTGTGTCCGGGATTGATAATGCAAACAATCCGGTATAAATCCAGCATTTCAAACTTGAGTTTTCCGTGGTTATCGTCTTACAGTTTAACAAAAAAATGTATTAAATTCTCGATTATTAAGAAACTGCATAATATCTTTTCTGAGACTGTGTTAAGCGTTTATGATGCAAAATATCCAGTATAAGTACAGGATTTCAAAATTACAGTTTGACCAGAAAATGTCAATTTTTCGAAACTTAAGAAATGCAAAAATACTATCTAGAGACTGTGTCCGGGATGTACGAGTATAATGCAAACAATCCGGTCTAAATCCAAAATTTCAAAATTGAGTTTTCCGTGGTTATCGTTTTACAGATTAACAAAAAAAAAGTAAAAATTCTCGATTATTAAGGAATTGCAAAATTATTTTCTTGAGACAGTGTAAAGCGTTTATAATGCATAAAATGCAGTCTAACTACAGAATTTCAAAATTGTGTTCGAAAATTCTTACAAATTGACCAGAAAATGTCAATATTTTCGGAACTTCAAGAAATGCAAAAATACTATCTTAGAGACCGTGTGCGGGATTTATAATGCAAACAATTCGGACAAAATCCAAAATTTCAAAATTGAGTTTTCCGTGGTTATGGTCTTACAGATTAACAAAAAAATGTAAAAAATCTCGATTATTAAGAAATTGCAAAATTACTTTCTTGAGACTGTGTAAAGCGTTTATGATGCAACAAATCCAGTGAAAGTGCAGAATTTCAAATTTGTGTTGACAAATGTTGTATTCTTACAGTTTGACCAGAAATTGTCAATTTTTTCGAAACTTCATTGATAATGCAAACAATCCGGTATATATCCAGAATTTCAAACTTGAGTTATGCATGGTTATCGTGTTACAGATTAACAAAAAATGTAAAAATTCTAGATTATTAAGAAACTGCATAATAACTTTTTTCAGACTGTGTAAAGCGTTTATGATGCAAACAATCCAGTATAAGTACAGAATTTCAAAATTGTGTTGAAAATGTTATATTCTTACAGTTTGTCCAGAAAATGTCAATTTTTTGGAAACTTCAAGAAATGAAAAAATACTATCTAGAGACTGTGTCCGGGATTGATAATGCAAACAATCCGGTATAAATTTATAATTTCAAACTTAGGTTTTCCGTGGTTATCGTCTTACAGATTAACAAAAAAATGTAAAAATTCTCGATTATTAAGAAACTGCATAATAACTTTTCTGAGACTGTGTAAAGCGTTTATGATTGAAAGAATCCGGTTTTAGTACAGAATTTCAAAATTGTGTTGGAAAATGTTTTATTCTGACAGTTTGACCAGAAAATGTCATTTTTTTCGAAACTTCAAGAAATGCAAAATTACTATCCTGAGACTGTATCCGTGATTTATAATGCAAACTATCCGGTCTAAATTCAGAATTTCAAAATTGAGTTTTCCGCGGTTATCGTCATACAGATTAACAAAAAATGTAAAAATTCTTTATTAAGAAATTGCAAAATTACTTTCTTGGGACGGTGTAAAGCGTTTATAATGCACAAAATGGAGTCTAAGTACTGAATTACAAAATTGTGTTGGAAAATGTTATATTATTATTGCAAACTGACCAGAAAATATAATTTTTTTCGGAACTTCAAGAAATGCAAAATTACTATCTACAGACTGTGTCCGGGATTTATAACGCAAACAATTCGGACTAAAATTTCAAAATTGTGTTTTCCGCGGTTATCGCCTTACAGATTAACAAAAAAATGTAAAAATTCTCGATTATTCAGAAATCGCAAAATTACTTTCTTGAGACTGTGTAAAGCTTTTATGATGCAACAAATCCAGTAGAAGTGCAGAATTTCAAAATTGTGTTTGAAAATGTTATATTCTCACAATTTGACCAGAAAATTTCAATTTTTTCGAAACTTCAAGAAGTGAAAAAATGCTATTTAGAGACTGTGTCCGGGATTGATAATGCTAACAATCCGATATAAATCCTGAATATCAAACTTGAGTTTACCGTGGTTATGGTCTTACAGATTAACAGAAAAATGTAAAAATTCTGGATTATTAAGAAACTGCATAATAACATTTCTGAGACTGTGTAAAGCGTTTATGATGCAAAATATCCAGTATAAGTACAAAATTACAAAATAGTGCTGGAAAATGTTATATTCTTACAGTTTGACCAGAAAATGTCAATTTCTTCGAAACTTCAAGAAATGCAACAATAATGTCTGGAGACTGTGTCCGGGATTTATAATGCAAACAATCCGGTGTAAACCCAAAATTTCAAAATTGTATTTTCCGTGGTTATCGCCTTACAGATTAGCAAAAAAAAGTAAAAATTCTCGATTATTAAGAAATTGCAAAATTACTTTCTTGAGACTGTGTAATGCGTTTATGATGCATTAAATCCAGTAAGCGTGCAGAATTTCAAAATTGTGTTGGAAAATGTTATATTCTTAGAGTTTGACCAGGAAATGTCAAATTTTTCGAAACTTCATTGATAATGCAAACAATCCAGTATAAATCCAGAATTTCAAACTTGAGTTTTCAGTGGTTATCGTGTTACAGATTAACAAAAAAATGTAAAAATTCTCGAATATTAAGAAACTGCATAATAACTTTTCTGAGAGCGAGTAATGCGTTTATGATGCAAAAAATCCAGTATAAGTAGAGAACTTTAAAATTGTGTTGGAAAATGTTATATTCTTACGGTTTGAGCAGAAAATGTCAATTTTTTTGAAAATTCAAGAAATGGAAAAATACTGTCTAGAGACTGTGTCTGGGATTTATAATGCAAACAATCTGGTCTAAATCCAAAATTTCAAAATTGAATTTTCCGTGGTTACGTTTTGCAGATTAACAAAAAATGTAAAAATTCTCGATTATTAAGAAATTGCAAAATAACTTTCTTGAGACAGAGTAAAGAGCACATAATGCATAAAATGCAGTCTAAGTACAGAATTTCAAAATTGTGTTGGAAAATGTTACATTCTTTCAAATTGTCCAGAAAATGTCAATTTTTTCGGAACTTCAAGAAATGCAAAAGTACTATCTAGAGACTGTGCGTGATGTATTATGCAAAGAATCCGGTCTAAATCCAAAATTTCGAAATTGATTTTTCCGTGATTATCATCTTACAGATTAACAAAAGAAATGTAAAAATTCTCGATTATTAAGAAACCGCATAATAACTTTTCTGAGACTGTGTAAAGCGTTGATGATGCAAAAAATCCAGTAAAAGTACAGAGTTTCAAAAATGTATTGGAAAATTTTATATTCTTAGAGTTTGAACAGAAAATGTCAATTTTTTCGAAACTTCAAAAAATGCAAAAATGCTATCTAGAGACTATGTGCGGGAAATACAATGCAAACAATTCGGACTAAATCCAAAATTTTAAAATTGAGTTATCCGTGGTTACCGTAAATGTAAAAATTCTCGGTTATTAAGAAATTGCAAAATTACTTTCTTGAGACTGTGTAAAGCGTTTATGATGCAAGAAATCCAGTAAAAATGCAGAATTTCAAAATTGTGTTGGAAAATGTTATATTCTTACAGTTTGACCAGAAAATGTCAAATTTTTCGAAACTTTAAAAAATTGCAAAAAAACTATCTAGAGACTGTGTCCGGGATTGATAATGCAAACAATCCGGTATAAATCCAGAATTTCAAAGTTGAGTTTTCCGTGGTTATCGTGTTACAGATTAACAAAGAAATGTAAAAATTCTCGATTATTAAGAAACTGCATAATAAATTTTCTGAGACTGTGTAAATCGTTTATGATGCAAAAAATCCAGTATAAGTACAGAATTTCAAAATTGTGTTGGAAAATGTTATATTCTTACAGTTTGACCAGAAAATGTCAATTTTTTCGAAACTTCAAGAAATGCAAAACTACAATTTGGAGTCTATGTCCGGAATTTATAATGCAAACAATCCCATCTAAATCCAAAGTTTTAAAATTATAATGCACAAAATGCAGTCTAAGTACAGAATTTTAAAAATTGTGTTGGAGAATGTTATATTCTTACAAATTGACCAGAAAATGTAATTTTTTTTCGAAACTTCAAGAAATGCAGAATCTCTATCTACAGACTGTGTCCGGGATTTATTATGCAAACAATTCGGACTAAATCCAAAATTTTAAATTTGTGTTTTCCGTGGTTAGCGCCTTACAGATTAACATAAAAATGTAAAAATTCTCGATTATTACGAAATTGCAAAATTACTTTCTTGAGACTGTGTAAAGCGTTTATGATGTAAAATATCCAGTATAAGTACAGAATTTCAAAATTACAGTTTGACCAGAAAATGTGAATTTTTCGAACTTCAAGAAATGCAAAAATACTATCTAGAGACTGTGTCTGGTATGTATAATGCAAACAATCCGGTCTAAATCCAAAATTTCAAAAATGAGTTTTTCGTGGTTATCGTCTTACACATTAACAAAAAAATGTAAAAATTATGGATTATTTACAAATTGCAAAATTACTTTCTTGAGACTGTGTAAAGCGTTTAACAAATCCAGTAGAAGTGCAGAATTTCAAAATTGAGTTGGAAAATGTTATATTTTTACAGTTTGACCAGAAAATGTCAATTTTTTCGAAACTTCAAAAAAGAAATAATTCTATCTAGAGACTGTGTCCGGGATTGTTAATGCAAACTATCCGGTATAAATCAAGAATTTCAAACTTGAGTTTTCCGTAGTTATCGTCTTACAGATTAACAAAGAAATGTAAAAATTCTCGATTATTAAGAAACTGCAGTAATAACTTTTGTGCGACTGTGTAAAAGCGTTATGATGCAAATATCCAGTATAAGTACACACACCGCATTGCACA
>JASPKZ010009732.1:0-103164 GCA_030220185.1 Diploptera punctata | reverse complement strand
ATAACGAGTTTGTCTTTCAACTCATAGATACCAAGAAGATCGGGATAAGTAGATTCTCGGGCAACGCCGGGAGATCAGCTAGTATAACATATAAATTTCTTCGTCTCGTCTTCCTTTTGATTTCCATCTCGTCTCCATTTTTTGCTTCCTTTCGGTCTCCCTTTTCTTTTCCATCTCGTCTTCCTTTTCACTTACTACTTCTCGTCTACTTTGTCGCGCCTTTCTAGTCTTTTTTCACATATTTCTAGTCTTCTTCTTTCGTTTCCTCTTCGACTTATCTCTTTCTTTCGCGCTTCTTTCACCTGATTCTCGTTTTCATTGTCCTTTCCTTCTTTGCATTTTTCGCTTCATTCTCCGTCTTCTTTTTTACCTTCTTCTCAAATTATATTTCGCTCTCCTTGTTTTCTGTTTCGCTTCCTTGTCGACTTCTTTCCTTCCATCTCATCTTATTTTTTCTTTCCTCTCTCTCGTCTTATTCTCTTTTTCTTTCACGTCTTCTATTCACTCTTGCAATCTTCTCTTTCCCTTCCTTCTCGCCTTACTTTTCATTTCCTTCTCGTCATCCTTCCTTCTATTCTTCATTTTCCCTTCCTTCTCTTCTTCTTTTCGCCTTCCTACTCTTGTTTTTCTTTTCCTTCTCTTCTTCGTTCCGCCTTACTTCTACAATCCGTTTTCCCTACCTTCTCGTCTTCTTTTCGCCTTCCTTCTACTCTTCTTTTTCCCTTACTTCTCGTCTTCTTTTTCGGCTTACTGACCTGAGATATTAGTAGATAACCCTTTATTGTAATATGTTTTACTCTAATACAGTAGTAGTAATAATATTAGTATTAAGTAAGTAGGAATATATACTGCTCAACTAATTTATTTTGTTTCATATAAAACAAAAATGTCAAACTAAATTATTAGTTATATATTTATTCGTCGAAGATTTTTCAATTAACTAATAAATAAATTATGTTGTTCACAAAACTAGAGACAAAAACTGCAGCTGAGTCGGGATTTGAACCGATTTACTCGCTACCTTTGAGCTACTTAGGTACACCTCCTGGAGCAAGCACAAATTCCCCTCTATTTAATCCCCTATCTCCCTGTAAGTAATGAAACTTGTATTCGCAAGATTTAATGGGAGTGTTCTACCTCTAGAAGCCATTGTGACAGATTTCGCTTAAAAATCAGCTTATTACGAACCTTGTAAACACAAGTTTCAGTACTTACTGTCGACTCGAGGATTAAAGAGAGTAATATTTGTGCTTGCTACGATAAGTGTGCCTATGAAGCTCAATGGTAGTGCGCCAGCGCTGTAAAGCTGAAGATATTGGGTTCAAACCTGGTTCAGGAGCATTTTCTCTAGTTTTGTTAATCATTGTCTACAGACAACTTGTCTGGACCATTATACGTGGGGGGTTCACCTCAAGCATAATTTAAAAATCACTCTATATACCGTAATTTTATAATCTTCGATACGAAACTTGGTATGTGCCATTGAAATAAATCGAGAAAGTTACAATCTAAAATTCATCGAAATCATATTACCATTCCATATATGAAAACAGTTTACTTATAGAATTATGTTATTATTTTCTATATTACATTTATATCACTTAACCTATTTTTCTTCCTATTAGAGTGGAGATAAGTTTTCACTTTGTTGTGATTCCTTTATCAGTTTAGTGCATGTAAATTGGTGTTCTTTTTCCATACGTGAACCTGGTAAGTTGCTTGAGAGGAACTCCTCAGTATTGTGGATTACAATGTGCCACAAGGTAACAAATACATTGTATAGGAACAATCAAATTCCATAAAAATTATAATTGTAGGAATTAGGAAATAGATTCAGGTGAATGGAGAAGACTGCTGAGTTAGCTACATGGTCTTTATACTAAACCAGATAGGCCCTATAATAAGAACAGTTAAATATCATGGACTACGATGGGCATAACATATGGCACGAATGGGGAATGAAAGAGGTGCATGGAAGCTTCTTGTAGGTAAAACCAAAGGGAAAACACCTAGTTGGTAGACCAAGAATGAGGTAGTAGAATAATATTACCACGATTTGAGGAAAGTATATTATAGGGGAAAGTTTGGAAAATATTAGCTCATGATAGGGATATATGGAGAGCTTATGTCCGCGCGACCATAAACCTACAGGTTCAATAGTGCCAGTCAGTCAGGTAAGAAATACATTAATAGTATGTTACCGTAACTAGCTAATAACCGGCGTGCACTACTACGCCCAAATAAATAAAATATGTTTTTATTTTAGTTGAATAAGTCAAAGAAAATTACAGGTTAATTAAATTCTACGGTATACATTGCGACGAACCAAACATGGCGGTGTCTAGAGTCGATTTTTAATTTCGGATTTTAGGTAAACCTCCACTTTAAATGGCCGGATTTCGCTGATTTTTGGATAATATCTACCTCGCTTTATTGTAATAGCATATATTGAATTTTGTTGTGAAACATCAAAATTGCGACCGGTAGAAGGAGTTTTAAATGTTCGTTTCAGGTGAACTCCTACATCAAATGGTTTAGAGAATAATAGTTAACGACTAAACACTCTCCGTTAACTGAAAACCTGTATGTAGGCCTAGGTAAATACCTATATGTTATAAAAATTTATAACAGCTGACAGATTATCTTTTCTAGCTTTGCGAGCATAAACACGCGCGTGCTGAATTTTATATAAAACTAGCTAATACCCGGCTGCGCTGCTACGCCTAAAGTAATTAAATATTGAGGGTTATTAATTATAAGGTATACACTGCGACGAACCAAACATGGTGGTTGCTAGAGTACATTTTTAATTTCAAATTTCAGATAAACTCCCGCTTCTAAAGGTTGGTATTCGCTGATTTTTGATAATACATACCTCGGTTATTTTAATGGGATATTCCGAGTTTTGTTGTGAAACATCAAAAATTGCGATCGCTAGAGCGATTCTTAAATGTTTGTTTCAGGTGAACTCCTACACGTAATGATTTTAGAAAATAATAGATAACTCACCGCATCTGAAGATCCGTATATACATTTTTTTACGAAGATCGGTTGAACGGTTTAGAAGTCTATAAAGGACAAACAAACACACATATACATTCGTTTTATATATATATATATATATATATATATATAATATGGATAATATGGTATTGACATATGATGAGAAGAAGGGACACAGAAACAAACATAGAAGTTTTGAAATGGATACTTCCAGGAAAAGGGAAACGTGGTAGACCAAATCCAACGTCGATGAAAGGAATTCAAGACAACATGAAGAAGAGAATTATGACAGAAGCCGACACGCAAGACCGGGAAGGGTGGAAGAAAAAATTGTATATTTTGGTTGAGGATACCTGTGTAAATAACAAACAATCCTGAAATATATATATATATAGGGCCTATATATAAGATGTGATTAGCAGGCAATATGTCAGTATGGCTGATAAGATGACCGTTTAACGAGGAGATAATAAACACGGATTTCTTGCAATTTAAATCAGTCTTGTTTAATTAATTTGAAGTTTTGAATACGGGGCGTTATGTATTCAACTTGTAAAGCTTAAGAGACTGGCAAAGGTGATGGATAACGATGTGCATGACGTCATACACTGACGCTTGTACCTGACAGCCATCAAAACACAAACTTCCCGAACTACCACTTTATGCAAATCTTGGTTAATAATCACTACACTTCATCTAACATCGAAAGGTGGATCAGCAGACAGATAGATAGACATACATACACAGAGAGACGAGCATACAGACAGACAGACAGACTACACAGATATGCGGGAAGTCATATAGAAAGATAGCTACATAAGACAAACAAATATATAGATACATAAATAGAACATAGACAGATAGTATATATAGACAAAAAACAGATAGGTAAATAGAGATATACAAAGATATAAAATCACACAGACAGAAAGACAGATACATAGGCAAACAAAAAGACAGATAGATACATAGATACGTAAACAGAAACAAAGACAGATACATAGAGAGCTAGCTACATAAATACGTATTCAGAAACATATACAGACAGATACATAGACAAATAATAAACAGTACATAGATATAAACGTATACAGACAGACAGAAAGAGAAAAATACATAGATGCCTATACATAAACATTTGAAGGATTGTAGATATGTGCCATCTTTCGGGCAAGCTTGGAAATGAACTATTTTTGTTTTGTTAATTGTAGAAAGTAATAGCAGATAGGCCTACAATAGATCAGATTTTAGTACAAGACTGATTTTATAAAATAAATGGGAATATAATGGCACTATGCCTATATGTAGATTCGAAAAGGCATACGATTCAGTTAAGAAGGAGAAGTTATATAGGCCTAGTATCCTGCTGAAGTTCGGAATTCCTAAAAAGTTATTTATACTCATTCGAATAAGAAGAAGAAGAAGAATGTGAATAAATGGTTATAAAAATACTGGGTTGCGTGTAGTCAAACAGTTTTTAGATACATTTGAAATTCACAATGGGTTAAAGCAAGGAGATTCAATATCTCCCCTATTACTCAATTGTACACTAGAGTATGACATTAAATCTTTAGAAGACAAAAAAGGACTGCAATTTGACGGTTTAATAGCTGTTATTTTATGATAATGTAGTATTAGTAGGCGACAGCGAGGAGATACTAAACGCCAATACGCTCACTCTATTGAGTAACACTAAAAAATTGGTGCTAAAAGTAAACATCAATAAAACTAAATATAGTCCACATACAAATATGTTGTATATTGAAAATGGACAGTTAATGACAAATGAGGGGAATTTTGAAAATGTGACTGAATTCACATTCCTGGAAAAATAATT
The DNA here is from genome assembly GCA_030220185.1 of Diploptera punctata. Lineage (NCBI taxonomy): Eukaryota > Metazoa > Arthropoda > Insecta > Blattodea > Blaberidae > Diploptera > Diploptera punctata. The sequence goes on along the minus strand of JASPKZ010009732.1, from coordinate 98,324 downwards.
ACAAACAAGAATGAGGTGCAGAAAGAAATTAAACATGGCCTCATTTCTGGAAAGCATTACAGGGACTCTTGTCGTCTCCAACTTCTCTCAAAAAAAACTTTAAAACTGTTATTATTCTTCCAGTTATATTATATGGATATGAAGCATAGGCTCCAACTTTAAGGGAGGAAAGGAGATCAAGTATTTGACAGTAAAGTTCTTAGGAAAATGTTTGGACCAAAGAAAGAGAACAGACAGGCGAATGGAGAAGGCGACATAACTGTGAGCTACATTATTTCTATATACGGTCAGAAATCGAACTCGTCCCGCCAGAATATAAGGGAAGCCACCTCTGAAAACAGCACAGATCATCATAACATATATAGATCCTAGATTGAGATTAAAATCTCTTATTCCACCAGGAATTGAACTGGAGGTGCCAGGGTATAAAGAAGGAACTCTACCTATGACGCCATTAATGGACTTGACAAAATAGTAATTTAGAAACACACTGTTTTATAAATATTTTCATTATGAATAATGTTTATATGCTCTTAAAATGTTATGTGTTCAATAAATAACAATACCAATGCCTAATATTGTTTTACATTATATCGATCTAAACATATATAAGAACACATTACCGCTTCAGACAGTTTTCCATTTACAAGCATCGATGCAATAATGAAAGTTTCTCCAGGAAATATTACCATTTCCTATTCCACATTATTTTATATTTATAAGATTTTTGGGTTGGCACCATTTTCCTACAAATCAAATAATAACATCAGTATCAAATATAGAGTAATAGACTATATAATTATTGGCTTCTGGATAATATTTTACTCATTTACATTGTTTGTTTACTACTAAACAATTCTTCTACGAAATATATCCAGTTATAGATAGAATCCATATATTTTTGACAATTTATTATACAACATTCTATATGAAATGTTTTGTATATTTAATTTCAATCATTACAATAAACAAACATAACATACCAATATTAATATCCATTTTCGAACTGGACACTAAACTTTTTGAGTTTAACTATAAATTAGAAATGTACAAAAAGGAAGGAATTAAAATGGTTCTTCAATTATTTTCTATTATATTTATATTAATATGCTTATTCGCCCTGGTTTATTTTTATTGTGATGATATGGCTATAAAAAATGAAGAAGCAAAAATATTAGAATTCGTCTCCAAAACAAACAGTTCTTTGATAAACATGGAATTTGTTCATCTTAAATTAATTCTGCTATCAAGGTACCAACATATTAATAGCATATTGCAGGAAGAAATTAAATGCAACAACGGGAATAGCAACAATCATTATTTACATTACAAGCAGTGGTACCAATCCCAAATATTTCAAAGCCTGTTAGCCTTGCTTCTATAAATGTTTCAGCCATTCGAAAGCTACGTTTGGCTCATAATCAACTGTGGGATATTCTGCAAGCTATTAAAAAGCATTTCCAACTTTATGTGTTCCTGGAAATATTCATAATTATTACTGATGTCGTTCCGTCTGCACATTTTTTGGTTCAAAACTTTAAAGATTCGTCGATGAAGACAAAAGATTTGGATATTAATTGTTACGTAACAGCTATTGCCGTTGTCATTTGGATTGTGATATTTCTCTGTTTATTTTTGTGGATGACATTGCTTTCAAACAAAATCGAGGAAGAAGTGAAAATAAGTTTATTTGTGTACAAAAATTGATGTTATTTCAAAACGTTGGACAAGGAATTATGACAGAATTACACAGATTTTCTAACCAGCTAAGTAACATGAAAATTGAATGTAATATTTTTGGAATTCTAAATCTCAACTTGAATTTCTTCTGTGGATTAATAGGTGCAATTATTACTTACATAGTAGTGTTGTACCAGATATAAAAATAATTTCATTCAAGAGACTCTCGATTTCATTCGTGGAATAGCCCAATAAGTAAGATTAATATGAATATAAGGCTAATAATTAGCCATGATTTTATGCTTGAACTAGTCATAATAATTGCTATGGGGAGGAGAAGGCAATTTCTACATAAACAATTAAGAAGATAACTGCAATTAGGAAGAATCGAAGCGAAAATGGTAGTCGAGCTGAATTCTTGGGGTCAAACCCACATTCGAAGGGGAAAGACTTTTCTCGATCTTCAATTATTTTTTTATAAAATTGAGGTCAGTCTTATTACAATCACAGATAAAATTATGATAAATAAGATCAGGAGATTCTACTGCAAAATGATAATATCTTTAGCAGCGGTTACCATCCTTTATCCACTCGCGAACCCCTTCCACAACGATCTGAGTTTGGTGAATCACTGACTTTTAAGTATACATGCAAAAAATTTAATTCCAAGCAAAAGATTTAATAACCTTAAATTTACCTAACCCTTAACGGTTAAAACCTAAAGTTACTCTAGTTACGTCTTAAAAGTTACAACGTGTAGGCCTAGTTGTAGCGAAATTAAATGCATTCCTACCGTTGTTACATAACTGTAAATCAGGCATTCGCAGTAAATATCAATTTATTGTGGAAATAATGTGATAATTCCCGATATTACACTTCTAACAGGGGCATTATGGGGTTAATTTATTTTAAAGCAATAATAATAATATTCATTATTATATTATTATTACTATTATTATCATTATTATTATTATTATTACTACTATTACTATCATTATCATTATTATTATTATCATTATTATTATTATTATTATTATTATTATTATTATTATTATTATTATTATTATTATTATTATATTATTATTATTATTATTATTATTATTATTATTATTATTATTATTATTATTATTATTATAACAATGCTGCAGAAGTGACGGATACAATAATAGACCTAATCTCGAAACCCGCCATTACGGAAACGTTTTGACGAACCCCTTGAAATATTTTGCGAACCACATGGGGTACGCGAACCACAGGTTGGGAAACGATGAACTATAGCATCTCGAAAAAAATCGCAAACAAATATAGCCTACAAATTATTGTAGCAATAGCAAACTGTAGTAGGGAAAGGAACTTTTGAACTAGTTCAATTCAGTGAATTACAATGACCAATTAACTAACTCACTTGCACTATCGAACCTATAGATTCATGGCTGCGCGGACATGAGCATTCCATACATCCCTATCCTGAGCTAATGATTTCCAATCGTCCCCTGTAAAATATACTTCCCTCAAATCATGATTAATGTTATTCTATCACCTCATTGTGGCCTATCTACTGGACGTTTTCCCTCTGATCTTCCTATCGATTTTTCATGCCTATCTTTCATTTTCCATTCGTGTCATATATCCTTAACTGTTCTTATTATATCCGGTTTCCCATAAATATCATGTAGCTCATTATTATTTAGTCACCTCCATTTGCCTTTCTATTCATCTCTCTTTGGTCTTTTTTTTTTTCCCCTAAAAACTTTATTCTCAATATTCGTATTCTTTCCTCTTCCTTTAAAATAAGAGTCCACGTTTTTGCGTTCATACTCCGTATAATATAAATGGGAGAATAACATTTTTATATATTTTCAGTTTAATGTTTTGTTTTAGATAAGTTGGGACGACAAGAGTCCCTGTAATAACTAATAGAATGCATTTTTCAGAATTGAGCCTATTTTAAATATCTTTTTATATCTCATTCCTATTTGTAGTTATTGTTCCTAGCTATCTGAATTCTCCCACTTCTACAAAATGTTCCTAATTTGCATTAACTGTCTGTTTCCATTTTTTAATGTGTTTATCGTTAACTCTTCATATCTTGAGCTAATGTTTTCTAATCATTCACTCTACAATTCACTTATTTCAAATCACGGTTAATGTTATTCTGCCACCTCATTCTACTGATCGCTTTCCATCTCGATTTCTTACCAGAATATTCCGCACCCCTCTTTCATACTCAACGTGTGTTTAAATAGTAGGTAAAGGTAAAATTCTTAGAATGAGGTAGCCATCGTGATATCGTTCATTGAAATCAACTAGTTCAAAAGTGGTTCCTTGTTACAGAATTACCTAGCAGTATGTTAAGGTATTTTTTTTATTTGCCGTCAACCAACGATTTCGTTCAATCCTAATGGTTAAAATGGATAGATGTCTTCAAAGCTAACTAATCGAAATTCTACTAAACTAATATTAATCGTTTTACATAACACACAAATATAAGGTTAATGTGAATTATTTTGCTTCGTTAGCTTTTTAAGTTTCGAGAACAATGTATGTAAATGTAAACTCAATACAATGATTAAAAAAAAATAATATTGATATCATGACACATAAATTCAAAATGGCGTCTAGATATACCATTAATACGTATTGTCATAGTTACAGTGAAATAGTAAATTCATATTTGATTGTTCGTTTGAATTTTATTAAATCCTCTGCTGACAAGTACCTACCCGTATGTTAATAACGACCTAATATATATATATATATATATATATATATATATGTTTCTAAATTAGACCGACAAACGTTGGGAGCAGATAGTTAATTTTCTTTGAAGCATATTTTGTTAAGGAACCTTAAGCTGTGACTCTCCATTTCAGTGCAAGAAGGGTCTCAGAGGAAGGGATGGAAGGAAGTAGGTACGTGTAAATATCAAGGCATTCTATGTCACATAATGTTGTGTGTTAATCCAAATACTTTACAGACAAGCAGAAACAAAACGCACTTAATTCTAAAATAAATAATTAATAAATAAAATAAAAAACACTCACTCCAGTGTTGCATTATCAGGATGGATCCAGTTTAATGTCCCATCACAACAAGTGCTAGAATACACGTCCATTGACATCCAGACAAACAATGCATCAATGTGCCATACTTTGTCGTACACTTCCAAAGATGCAAGGAGTTTCCTTTATTTCAGCTGCTGCACTGACAATGCGTGCTACGAGATCTTCTTCAGAGTCAATATCGGTTTCATAATCATTCCTTCATGTAGCCCCACAAAAGAAATCTAGGCAGATCAGGTCAGGTGAGCGTGCCGGCCAGGCAGTGGGCACACCCCTACCTACCTATCCAAAAAATCGTACCAATGGATGAAAAACAACTTCCTGTAATAGGTTCCGAATGCTACTGAGCTCCGGAAGTTAACAAACAAAGCTATAGTAGTAATGACAAAACCCCTGTTGGACTGAAAGGAGCGTTTTATTCGTTTTCTTCAATCCCTTCTTGTAAGATCCCTCTAGTTCTGAAACAAAGCGTTTCAGTCAATATGCCTTAATAAAATATGCTTCAATGAAGGTTATCTATCTGATCCCAAAGTTCGTCGGTCTAATTTAGAAACACTCTGTACATGTATATCCATCCATAGTAATTCTGCCCGAAGGCAGGTCCTACACTGCAATCATAGCATTTTCATGCTATGCTTGCAGCTTTACTAGGGAATTGTGTAGGTGTTGCTTTCCACACCGGTGAAGGATCATGATGATAATGATAATGGTAAGGATGATAATGATAAGGATGATGGCCATATGATTTCGGGGACCGTTTGGGCCTATAAAGTTTTCCTGACATTTGTCTTACAGGTGAGGAAAAACCCCGATAAAAACCTCACCCAGAAAAACTGCCCCGACCGAGGATCGAACCCGGGCCCGCTGCGTGACAAGGCAGCACGCTACCTCGAGACCACAGTGGTGGACGTATATGTATATATATATATATATATATATATATATATATTTCAACCTGGATTTGAACCCGAGACCTCTAATTTTGTACGTTAGTGATATGCCAACTAGTCCACTCAGCACAAACATTTATTTTTTCTTCCTTATATATTATGATTACCACATTACTAAATTGTTCTCTATATATATGATTATAACAATATATATATATCCATCCATAGTAATTCTGCCCGAGGGCAGGTCTTTTACTGCAAACACAGCATTTTCATGCTATGCTTTGCAGCTTTACTAGGGAATTGTAGGTGTGGTAGCTTCCCGTTGCTTTCCACAATATATATATATATATATATATATATATATATATATATATATATATCCGTGTATGTGCATGTGTGTGGATTTGTCTGAAGAAATTATGGAAAAATTGCTTGAAAATTAATAAAGGAGTTCAGACAGAAATAACATAAAAGAAGCCATATTAACAACAGATTGGAAGATAGCTATGAAATATGTTTTTCAAAATAATAGCCTGCTTACTAGAATATGTTAAAAAGCAAAATATTAATCCACATGAGTCTTAAATTTAGAAAAGATAAATTAATGTGGTTCACACTAAAACGTTTTATTTTAATTGCGGGAAATTCGAAGAAACCAAGAGCTACTAAACATTATAATCACATATAGTATAAAATAAATGTAAATTTATACTCACTTTCTCCTTGTTTTAAATATTATTTTGAGATTTGTCTAATATAATGTGCTTGTATTAATTGTTTCTTCTTACATTATTATTATTATTATTATTATCATCATTATTATCATTATCATTATTATCATCATCATCATCAATCATCATCATCATCATCAATCATCATCATCATCATCATCATCATCATTATTATTATTATTATTATTATTATTATTATTATTATTATTATTATTATTATTATTATTATTATTATTATTATTATTATTATTACGTTAAGTGTATAAAAATAAGGGCTCTATGTACCTATAGAGCTTATATATTCTACTTCATCTAACTTTCTATTGTTTTATAATGTATTGTAACTTGTATAGTGTGCATATAATTATCAATTTGTATTTTGGGAATTAGCCCTGATTGAGTGCAGAGAATGCGACAAATCCATAATACTGCAAATACAATAAAACATTATTACTATGAGTCTTATTATTATTACTATCATTATTCCATCCATCCACAGTAATTCTGCCCGAGGACAGGTCTTTCACTGTAATCATTTTCATGCTACGCTTTGCAGCTTTACCGGGGAATTATAGGTGTGGTAGCTTCCCGTTGCTTTCCACGCCGGTGAAGTTTGGTGATGATAATAAAAATTATGATGATGATGGCCGGATGATTTTCGGGGGCTGTTGGGCCCTAAGCTTCCTGATAATTGTCTTATAGGTGAGGAAAAACTCCGAAAAAAAACTCACCCAGGACACAAGACCACGATGACATAGAATATATGGCTAAAAAACTAAAAGAAGAATATGAAAAATGGGGACTTTATATAAACATTGAGAAAACTAAATATCTGTGCATAGGAGAAGAAATGCAAAATATACATTTCAACACCTAGTATTGAATTCACTTATTTAGGAACAAAATTAGACCATTCAAGCGATAACACGGTGGAAATTAAAAATAGAATCGCATCAAACAAAACAAGCAATAAATGCTTTAAACTCTTGTATTCACGTAGACTTTCACGGCCGGAGTTGCTATGATGATCTTGATGAAGATTTTCGGGCTGTAGGCGGTGGTCGTGAGGCTTGTAGTACATCAAGATCATCATAGCTTTAAACTCTGTTTGGTGGAGCAAAAATATTACAAAAAAATAGAACATTACAAATATATCAAACCATAATTCAGAGCATTTTAACATATGGTGCTGTAGTCTGGCAATTTCCTACCAGGGAAATGAAAATAATTTTAAGTACAGAAATGGAAGTTTTAAGTAGATCAGCTGGAAAATCTAGAATGGATAGAATACGAAATAAAGAAATAAGGGAAATTATGGGTGTACAAGAGGAACCAGACATCATAGACATTATAGAAAAGAAAAGATTACAGTGGTATGGCCATGTCAAAAGAATGCCAGAGTAAAGATTACCTAAAATTGTTATGGAATAGATCCCAATAGAAAGGAAGAAGAGAGGAAAACTGAAGAAAACTTGGATAGAAGGTGTACAAGCAGCTATGAATATCAGAAGATTGGAGGAAGATCAATGGATGAACAGAGAGGAGTGGCGTTTGGTTTCCGGAAGACGGCGGCAGCTGCCATGATGCGGGATGATGATAATATATATATATATATATATATATATATATATAATATAGGTAAATTGCACCTATTAGAGGCCTTAGTAGACCATTGTGGCAGGTGGTTTAGACTCCCACTTTTCTAAACAATTGACACGAAATGACAGCCGTGTTGTCAGTCCCGTTTTACGGTCATCTTCATCCTCAGATTAAACGTCTGGCACTCATTCCCGAGCTAAGTCGCTATATGGAGACCTTATGTTCGTGTGGCCATGAACCTTTGGGTTCCAGAGTGTTAATTTTATTGCTATTACTATTATTACTCTTCAGTTACTCTTATTTCTAATAATATTATTATTAAAATAAATATGAAGATACGTTACTGATTTTATTGTATATATGAAGGTGTATATGGCATAGTGGTGCAAGTTTTTTTTTTCACTTTTGAGAAAACGGTACTTTATTTGTCGTTATACAAAGAATCCAGTTAGCTTAATATTGATAATGGTGGAGATATTTATCTTAAGTGATGGTATTAATTGTTAATGTATCTGAAATACAGTATGTAGTTTCTTCTTTACAACTACTGCATGTACTTTATTCTTCTTCTTCTTCCTCCTTCCAAGTATTAGACCAAGGCCTGTTATGATCCTATAGAAAATTTTCCCTCCAGCGTTTCATAGGACGGCTCAGTGACTTCCGGGAAATTCTCGTATAAGACTTGAAAGCATAATAATAGTCCCTTCGATTGGTTGCCGGCCAAAGGAAGGCAAGATCAGTGATGGGGCTGCCATCTTATAGCCTCTGGTCAGGCTTTTCTGGAGAAGAAAAGAAAATAAAGGATAGAAGAAATGGAAGAAAGGAAAGACTCCCTAGCCCTCGGATGCCCTAATAGCGTCGGGGTCGAAAAAACAAGAGTTAACCAAGAGAGGTTAGATAGTAAAGTTAAAAGAGTGCAAAACACAAGTAAGTGGAAGAAATGTTTTGCTCAGCTTGGGCACCTTGTGGTCACCATCCACATATCCCCTAGATGAGGACCCCTGAAGGTTGTAATTTTGTGAAAAGCTGTCTTACCTCACTATGCCTTATACCCTTCATGTATCAGTTACATTGAGATATGTATATGAAAAAGGAAACACATTACCAACTCATATATCAATCTTTTTTAACATACTTCCACTTAATATAAATTTTACATTAAAATGATTGATATTTTTTGTCACAATCGATAAACATATAAAAATTTGTTTCAATCTTATTTCAAACTGTGACAGAGGAACTATTTCAAATGTTTGTCAATAATAAAAATAACGATGATAATAATAAATAAAAATATTTTTACATCCATTTACATAACTTAATAATTCTATCTCGTGGTTCATTATTCGTACAGGCCTACAACTCACTACGTAACAACTAAAACACGTGACTCTCATCTCTCACCGTCACTATAAAAATTAACTCAACTTTAATGCATTAATAATAGCTTTATTTTACCTTGCATAATTTGTGAATGTTCAAGAATTTTATTTGTATGTCAACCGATTAAACAGTTCAATAATTATATTACAGTTCATCATTTTTGTTACAATATTAAAAGAAAGATTTAAACATGTAAATAAATTGTTGGTTGCAAATTTGATAACAAAAATTCCAAGTAATTGGTCTTAAAACATAAATAATTACATAGTATGCCTACAATAGAATTACTATATATGTGGTCATTTACTCTAAATGTGACTAATGAACATGTAAATGTAGACAAAACAATTGTAATGAAAATAAACCTTTTATACTGACATGGAATAAATTTGTTTGAAAGATAAAAATAAAAACTAACAATAAAAAATGTACAGGCTAGACCAGTTTTAAATGTGCGGTAACCCATAAAACCTTCAGAGAGGGAATTTCAAGTGTGGGCAGTGGTTTCTATGAAAGAAGTATAATAATAAAGGATCCTGTGATTGTTATTGTTAATAGACTTATCTTGTTACTTCGTGCCAAAAAGTGGGAGAGGTTGCAATTTACGTCTGTCGCTAAAATGGTGCCAAGAGATATTATTGGAGTATAAGGAACCATCATTATAACGACAGATGTTTGAAAATGAAACGAACACAAGCATCACGAACACACTGCAGTCTCTGGGACTAATCTAAATGTACTTCATCACAAGCCTATAAAAATATTACAATAATCAATGAGTGACAATAAATATCTTAACGAAAAGGGGAGAAATTTCTGTAATCTCTGTCAACATGAGTGTAACTATAGGTGATAAAATATACTATGGTATCAAACCATTATATTATATTTCTAAACTATTTGGATTAGCTCCATTTTCAATTAACTCAAACAAAATTATAATTAAATTTATGGATTATTTTATTTTTTGGATTTTGGATCATTTTCAATATTTCTGGGTTTTACATATTTTTACCTCAAGTGATTTATGAATTAATGTTTGATCGATTTGATAAACTTCTACTGTTATGGTTTTTTAATTGTACAATGATGTTTTCAAAAGGAATAATATTTTTAATTTTTAATAGGCCTATTATCAGCAGGAGAAAATTTCTACCTAAAATTTTAATTTCTTTATTGAATTTAGACTCAGAACATTTTCAAAATTCTATATTTAGAACAAAACAAAGGAAGCTATTTATTCTATTATGTTTAATTTTCTCAAGTATGACAACTGATTATTGTTTAAAATCACTATACCCAACAGACTTAACAAGACTTGGGAATGTTCAAGAATTTTATTTGTATGTCAACCGATTAAACAGTTCAATAATTATATTACAGTTTATCATTTCTGTTACAATATTAAAAGAAATATGTAAACATGTAAATCAATTGTTGGTTGCAAATTTGATAACAAAACACAGATATAATAGAATTTCTAGTTTTTCACTGTGGTACAACTGTAAAACCGAAACAATGAATAATTATTGTTTAATCAACAGAAACTATTCAAATTTTCAACATTTACGAGATATTTATATTAAAATTTGGGATATATTTAACAGCATTAATATTTATTATCAGATTTATCTACTTTTGGAAGTGTTGACTAATTTCAGTGACTCTGTATTAGTGATTTACTATGCAATGAATGTACTAAAAAGAACGGAAAAGTATGAACAACTTGTACTTTATTCAGCTTTTTGTCTTATAATATATTATCCTGTTATGTTTCTATGTTGTTACTTTTGGATGGCAAAGGTTTGTAGCGACATAGAGAGGAAGTTAAATTAAGTGCTATAATTGTACAGAAATTGATGCTAATATCAAACATTGAACATGTAACATTAACAGAATTAGAGAGATTTTCATATCAACTAAATATTATGAAAATAGAATTTAATATCTGTGGAATCTTTACGATGAATATGAGATTTCTGTCTACATTTCTAAGCGTTGCCTTAACATATATAGTGATATTACATCAGTTGTAAAATCATAATTGATTTTTGTATTGGCTGTATTGCTAAAACAGTGTTCCAAGCTTGTATTACTAAGTATAGCATTAGAGTATTTAGTCTGAAATGAGCGCATCAATTAAATAATATAGGCAAACAATGCGATTTGAATATTTATTCCAAAAAAATCAATGGCTATATGGAAAACACTTACGAAGAGTTGAACTGGGATTAGATGGAAATCATATAACAAGTTTCTGAATTCAGTTACCTCAGTCCCTTAATATCAGATATAAAAAGATAACACATAGATAAAGTTACAGAAATACAATTCAATAAATAGAGTAATAAAAATAAATGTTGGTAAACAAATGTCAACCACAAACTGTGTCCACAAATATAGTATCTTACTTTAAACTACTACGACTTCGTTTTGGATAATCGTATCTAAATGAAATTGGTGATAATCAAAAGAGAAACTCAAAACGTTTTTGCCTTACCTCATAGACATTGAATGTGACCCCCATGAGTGACACTTCAGACATCGCTATCTGCTAAATATCCATCAACGAACCCATATCGACCACAAGAAACATGATTAAATTTAGTTTAGTTTCTGTATTGTTCATTATTCTCCATTGTTGACATTGCTAACATGCACAAAACTTTTGAGTTTCTCTTTTGTCACCAATTTCATTTAGATACGATTATCCAAAGCAACGTAGTAGTAGTTTAAAGTATGATACTATATTTGTGGACACGCTGTACAATGTAACTGCAAAATCATTACCGAAACATAGCAGTTAAAATTACATACTAAATTCAAAATCGAATCAAAATTGCAAGGCGCACAGATGAGATTTTTGCATACACTCGTAGGTTTGACAAAAATGGATAAGCAAAGAAACACAGATATACGAGATAAATTAAAAGTTCAAAACATAGTTGAAGAAATTCAGAATTATCAAAGTAATTAGTTACAACATGTCCGAAGAATGGACCCATCCCGCTTTCCTAAATTAGCATTGCAGTATCAACCTAAAGGACTTTGAGATAAAGGAAGACCAAAATTAAGATGGACTGAATAACCACATCTTGAGATCTCATAGGAACAGGTTCAAACGACCTAAACAAGTTCCTGATGATGATGATAATGATAATGATGGCTATTTTATTTCGGGAACTCTAATGCAGATAACGGATGATGATGATGATGATGGATATTTTATTTCGGGGACTCTAATACAGATAACGGTCTACTCTAATTCGAAAAAATATAATATATATATATATATATATATATATACACGCAAAAATTATTGAAACATTATGTGAATAATCTCCTTAGCACGACAAACCTATAATGTCCTTGCCCTTCCAGACAGCTGCTGGTCGCACAACCACATGGGTTAAACACAGAGGTGGACGATCATCCAGCCAGTGTAAGGGTGGCATGTGGTCAACACATCGAGTCCCCAGCTGTTAGTAAATTAAGTATTAGTTTTAACGCTTAGGTTAAGCAAAACCATGTAAATATTACTAGATTAGGTAGTAGATTTAAGACTTAAGATTTAGGTTAAGGATTAATATGTAAACATAACTGTATATAAGTAGTATTAAGAACAAACACCCGAAACTTCTATCCAGAAAATGAACAAAATAAAAACAGCAGAGAGTAATTAGGGACAAGAGCAGACTTGGGGATATGGGTATTAAGCCCGAGGAAACCCAGGGGGATGGTGGTGGGGCTCTTAATAAAAAAAATAAAAAAAGTCCCCAGCTGTTACAGCGGGTTTTCTCACCTGTTGCCGCTATTTATAGCAGCTACCTAAATTCCTCAAGATGCTGGATGGGCACTGGTCCCATATTGGCCCAAAATTTCATGAAAAAATATCTTCCCCCATGAGAACTCGAATCAGCACAAGTGCCGTAGACCTGCACCAAGGCTGCGGTGCGGACATGTGAATAATTATGTCAGGTATATAAACGTGTGGTTTTATGTATGTAAACTACCGAAAATAATTGCAAATTGAAAGAGAACAACAAGAGGAAGACCAGCCAAGAGATGGATGGACAGTGAATACACGTCCAATACGTCTTCCTCCAAGGAGTGATTTTGGAAATAAACAGAATGAAAATCCTACAAATTATGATTAAGAAGAAGAGAATTTCAGTTATAAAGAGTTGAAAAATGCAAAATTTAAAATACATTGGAATCTGCTATGAATTAAGGGTATAACACAGGAGCAGTCAACCGTATTTTTAAGTTTGTTAAATAAAAATAAATAATAATAAATTAATAGTAATAATCTTCTTCTTCTTCCTTCCAAGTATTAGGCCAAGGCCTGTTACGATCCTATAGAAAATTTTCCCTCCAGCGTTTCATAGGACGGCCCAGTGAACTTCGTCCTCTTGGTATATAATTATAAACAGCTTTGGGGATCCAATTTGAACTCATTCTTTCAAGATGGTGTTTCCAATTTAGTTGGTACTGTTTAATATATTCCAAAATTGGCGTAGTCTTCAATTCTTTTAAGATATCGGTGTTCCTTTTCTGATCCCATCAGGTGTAACCCGCTGTTCTGCGCATGAATCTCATTTCACAAGCCGTTATTCTGCTTTCATGTTGTTTTTTTAGTGTCCATGCTTCACTACCATAGGTCAACACTGGTCTAGCCAAAGTGTTATATAAACGTAATCTGGTGTTTTTTTGTACAAGGGATGGTTTCATAACTTGATTAATAATTCCTAAACTTTTATTATAACTAGTAACTTTTTCAGGGATATCCTTTTCATCCCAGATAGAGAGATAATATCCAAGATATTTAAATTGATTAGATCTCTCTAAAATTTTATTCTGGAGACAGATTTTACTTTGTATGGGGTCCTTCCCATGAAATGCCATAATTTTAGTTTTGTTAATTGATATTTCCATATTAAATTTGGCACCTATTTTTTGTAAATTATAAATTGATCGTTGCAAATCATTTTCGGAAAGTGCCAGAAGAGCTAAATCGTCTGCAAAAAGAATAGCATCGAGTTTGAGGTTCCTATTGATGGGTATATATCCTCGTTGTGTTTTCCTCCATTCATTTATTAATTTATTCAAATAGTAATAATAATAATAATAATTATTATTATTAGTATTATTGTTATTGTTATTATTCATTATCATTATTATTATTATTATTATTATTATTATTATTATTATTACTATCGACCGGGGCGGTCTAGTGACTATAATCCTTGCCTATATTACCGAGGGTCTCGGATTCAAACCCGGTCTGGGTCGAATATATTAATTTAAGATGGAAAAATTCAAGAAACATGTCCTCCGGGAGGGACTTTAAGCCGTGGATACCGAATATGAAGATTTACAGGCCCGTAAAAAATATCAGTTCCGAATAAAAAGGCCTCTGTGTAACAATTAACCGATCTTCATTCATAGAAGTCTCCTCCAGGCGATGTACTAACCACATGTTCCCCGCTGACATCTATAGGGAAAGAATCGTAACTAAATTAGTCTGGTTAAGAAATTTTCAATTAGGGAATCACCCATGTCCCGAGCGGGACGAACGGTGACCAATAATAATAATAATAATAATATATAATATATAATAATTATTATTATTATTATTTTATCATTATTATCATCATTAACATTATCATTATTATTATTATTATTATCATTAACATTACCATCATCATCATCATTCATTATTATTATTATTATTATTATTATTATTATGTATTATTATTAGTATTACTGTTGTTATTATTATTACTATTGTTATTATTATTATTATTATATTATTATTATTATTATTATTATTATTATTATTATTATTAAATGAAAATAAAACTTTATGCACCGAAAGATGTGTAAACATTGAAAATCTGTATATAAATAAATATTTTATGATATTGTATTGACTTAGGCTTTCACGGCTGGAATTGCTATGATGATCTTGAAGAAGATTTCCGGGCTGTAGGCCGTGGTCTCGAGGCTTGAAGTTCCCGGACGTTTCGCCAGAGACTGGTCTGGCATCCTCGAGGCGAAACGTCGGGGAACTTCAAGCCTACAGCCCGGAAATCTTCTTCAAGATCATAATTTTATATTGCTGCTGCTGCTCCTCCTGCTGCTCCTGCTATATTATTATTATTATTATTATTATTATTATTATTATTATTATATTATTATTATTTTATTATTATTATTTATTATATAGACATTATGTATGACAATTACCTTTGATATGTATATGAACAAACATATATTTCCAACTCATATATCAAACATTCCTTTTAAACATACTTCCACGTAAATGTAAAATTTACATTAAAATGATTGATAACATTTTTGTCACAATCAATAAATATATAAGAGTATATTTCAATATTACTTCAAAATGTGACAGAAGAACACAGATCAGTATTCTAAGTCGTCATATCAACTTATAATATGTTTTGTCATAAATAATAAAAAAAAAAAGGATAAAAGATATTTTTACATCGATATACACAATCAAACATTCTGTCTCAACACTCAATATTTTTTAATATCACCTGCTCTTCTGCAAGCTCACTTATTCCCTTGTGTATTGTATTGGCCAGATATCATTACTACAATAGAGCTGATGAACAGTCAGAATGATAGTTCAAAAACCACCGCTTAGCAGGAGCATTGTATACAAGAAACCAACACTCTACCATTTCCATAAGAAAAGGAAAACAAGGTGGTTTCCTAGAAAACCTAGTTAGTGTCAAAGTTAAATAAGAACTAAAAAACACGCGATAATCATCTCTCAATACTTCACTAATCAGTTCAAATTTAATTAAATGCTCTTGTATTAAAATATGATAACAGATTGAAATTCTGCAGGGGTAGAAAAAAACATTAACTGTAAGACTTAAATAAGGTTTTCTATTTATAACTTTGAATATTATTAGTTCAATATTAACTTAAAATCTTAGTTAGAATTCAAATTAAGTTTAGAAGATGTTAATATTATATGTTCTTAAAATAACTTTATTTACGTAGGCCTTAAACATTTGTCTACCACTCTACCATGTTGCAACAATTTTTTTATAGCTAAGTTGCAAAAATATATAAATGATTACGTAGTATGCCTACAAAACAATTATCACTATATAAAATATATGTTGATTTACCCTAAATTTGATTAATAAAAGATAAAAGGCAAACAATGAAATAAGTTCAATGAAAATAGATTTACTGTACTATTTACATAGAATAAATTTAATTTGTTGAACGATAAAAATAATTATCTGACAGTAGATAGTCAAATCTTCTTCTTCTTCCTTTCAGACCTAGGAGTCTGTTACGGTCTCAATCCAACGTTTGAAGGGTCTGCCCAAAGATCTCTTGCCTGGTGACTGGTAATTTAAGATTTGACGTGGTATTCTTGTTCAGCTCGTTCTTCTTACGTGAGATTTCCAGTTGTTTCTACATTTTTGTACATATCCCATGATTGATTTTGTTCGTAATTTTTTGAGAATCTCAGAATTCCTTTTATGGTCTGTTCTTAAGTAACCTGCAGTACGTCTGATAAATTTCATTTCTGCCGCAGTTAGTCTTTGTTCACCTACACTGCGAATTGTCCAGGCCTAACTTCCGTAACATAATAGGGGTCTAGCCAGTGTTTTACAAATTCTAGTTCGTCTTGTTCCTGTACTAAACTCAAGAATTGGTGGACGGCTGCCAGAGATAGAGAAGCCTAGAAAAAATTCTGGAGGAAGCGTTGACCCACCCAGGGTTGTTATGCTAATGATGATGATGATGAGATATTTCTACAGACTTGACTTCAAATTGTCCAATGTGCTAAATCCAAATATCTTGAGGGAGGGAATTCCAAGTGCGAGCTGTGGTTATTGTAAAATAAGTAGAAAAAAAAGGGACCTTCTGAAAGGTATTGTTAGCAGATTTATCTTAAGACTTAGTGTCAACATTCAGCTAATAAAATATCTTTAATATGAACGCCAACAGTGCAAGAGTGCAGAAATTTAAAAAAAAGTGAGAAAGAGTGAAATTTAAAATTAAATTATTAGTATTGACAATCGCTAAGATGGAGTTAAGAGAGTTTATTGAAGTGTATGGAATTATTATCATAACCACAGACGTTAAAAATGAAACGAACTTAAGTACCACAAACACGCTGCAGTCTTCGCAATAGATCTAAATGTACATCGTCACAGGCCTAAACAATGCCACAACAATCAAATTGTCCCAACGCAAGGTCCTTCATAAATGTTCGCTTTAATTAAATAGGAAGAAATTTATTTTAATCTCTGACAATATGAGTGAAACTGTAGGTGACAAATTATATACTGGCATTAAACCATTATATAATATTTCTAAACTCTTTGGTTTAGCTCCATTTTCAATTAACTCGAAGAAAATTGTAACCAAATTTATAGATTATTTTATTTTTGGATTTTGGCTAATTTTCAATATTTCTGGGTTTTATATATATTTACCTGATGCAATTTATGTATTAATATTTGTTTCATTTGATAAAATTGTAATATTATGGATTTTTCAATGTATACTGATGTTTTCAAAAGGAATATTATTTTTAATTTTAAATATTACTAGCAGACGAAAAGTTTTACCTAAAATGTTAATGACTTTATTCAATTTAGACTTAGAATTGTTTTATAATTCTACATTCAGAACAAAACAACTGGTGAAGAAACAAATAAAGCTATCTATTCTGTTGTGTTTAATTTTTCTAAGTATGGCAACTGTTAGTTACGTAACAACTTTCTATCCAATAGACATAACAAAATTCAGTAAAGTTCAAGTATTTTATTTGTTTATCAACAGATTAAACAGTTCAATAATTATATTACAGTTCATCAGTTTTGTTACAATATTAAAAGAAAGATGTAAACATGTAAACCAAGTGTTGTTTTTGGAATTGATAACAAAAGACAGATGTAACAGCGTTTCTAGTTCCTTATTGTGGTACAAGTGTAAAATCGAAGATATCAACAATTGTTTAATCAACAGAAGCTGTTCAAATGTTCAACATTTTCGCGAGATTTATATTAAAATGTGGGATATATTTAATAGCATTAAATGTTATTATCAGATTCATATAGTTTTGGAAGTGTTGACTGATTTTGGTGATTGTGTGTTAGTCGCTTACTATGCAATGAGTGTACTGGAAAGGACTGAAGAGTATGAAAAACTTGTACTTCATTCAGCAGCTTGTATTGTAATATATTATCCTGTTATGTTTCTATTTTGTTTCTTTTGGATGGCAAAGTTATGTAGCGATATAGAAGAACAAGTTAAATTAAGTGTCATAATTGTTCAGAAATTTATGCTAGTATCAAACATTGAACATTCAACATTAACAGAATTAGAGAGATTTTCATTTCAACTGAATAACATTAAAATGGAATTTAATATTTGTGGTATTTTCACGATGAATCTTAGATTTCTCTCCTCATTTCTAGGCGTTGCCTTAACATATTTAGTAATATTACATCAGTTGTAATTCGTCATTGATTTTTGTTGTAATTGACGGCGTTATGCATCAACCGGCTATGCGCTATTATATAAGTTTCGAGAAAAATACATTTAAATTTTAAGTCAATCTTCACTATTTATTGTAGCGCCAAAATAACAATACTGGATATTGTAAGTTATTTTCCTTCTTTGGCAGTTATGCATCAACAATCTAAGAGCGGAAACACTTGGCGCTTAGCTGCATGATGCAAAATTTAGATTAGCATTTAAGATCTGGTTATTTAATCGTTTGTTGCAAAACATAGAAACTCTGATAGGATTGATGGCGTTTACATTTTTTTAAATAATAAGGCTATATTAAAATATTTTGGCGAACATGTGCGTACTTCATGAGCCAGTGCAATAAATGGCTTCGAAATCTCATTTTTTAAATACGGCGCTTAGCCGGTTGATGCATAACATCGTCCAATTTATAACAGGAACTTTATTTTACCTGGCAGATTTAGGGGCTTAAGGCATGGTCTACCACTCAACCATGTTAAAAAGAAAATAATAATTATTATTATTTTTATATCAGAATTACAATAATCATAAACGATTACACGGTATATCTATAATACAATTATTATCTATAATATATGTTGATTTAGGCCTGCTCTAAATTAAGGGGGGTGATGGGTGAAATTTCTAATTTATATATTTTTTTGAGCTAAAGACTTGATTTTTTGTACAAACATTCACTGTATGATACATAATGATGTATTTAAGTTTCATTCTTCTGAGACATTTATTTTACGAGTTATTGAATTTTTTTTAATTTTCATATATTGTAATTAAATGTGATCCACCATTTTTTAGTAAAAGTCTGATTTTTTTACAAGACCCCTAAAATATTTAGAAAAACATCATGCATTAGAATTCTTACATGTGAATATAAAGGGAGAAAAAAATGTACATCATGCGTGGAATTACAAAAGAAATTAATAATTGCATACATTTTATTTTTTTATTTCTTAAAATACTGCTTCAATCATGAAACCCATCCACTACTTTGTTACCTATTTTTTTAGGACATGCAGTAGAAATTTGAACCTTCTAGGACAAAATTTCTGAATATCATTCAATTTTGAATGTACAAAAATGCAGTGAAAATAAAAGTGTGGTAAAACAAGTTTAAAGATTTGCATGCAGGTGGAATTTAACTGACACAGTCTTTTAACTCTGACGTAATGTAGGGCACTTAGAAGCGCCACAGGCCTCTGAAACTTTGCCAATATATACATTAGAGTCCTGGTTATGTTTTAATAAAAAAAAACAAAAAAATGTCAATTTTGATCTCAAATGGTCAATTTCTCACCCTTACCGTCCTTAACTAATAAATTATAACATGTATAATATAGGAAAATAAAAATAAAACTAGTAATAACATAGAATAAATTTAATTCTGGAAAAAAATTCATTATTTAACAAGTAATTGTACAAGAGTGACTTAAAAGTGTCAAGGGTGCGGCAATTCTAGAAATCTTGAAGGAGGTAATTCCAGGAGCGGCCAGAGGCTACTGTGAAAGAAGTGAAATAAGACGTGCTGTGAAGAAGGATTGTTAGCAGAGTTATCTTGTGACCTAGAGTCAATATTATAGTAAGAAGGTAACTTCTCAAATCTGAACGGCAGATAACTAGGAGTGTAGAAGTACAGAAGACTGAAAAGGAGCGAAAGAGAGTGAGTGCAATTTATGTCTGTTGCTAGGACAAAAAGATGGTTCGTTGAAAGATGGCTCAAGATCACAGAGTCTGGTGATCTTTAATTTGAAAAGTAGTTTAATTTCTTGTCAAAAAAATCTTAAGTGTTTTTTAATGGGCAGACTGCGGGGAAATAGCACGGAAATAGTATGTTTTCATGCTTACAAATACTGTGCGATTTCACTGTTAGACTGAAACAGAGAGCGAACGGCAATAACGTCAGGACCGTAGTACAGTGCACATACGAAGTGTATGAAAGCAGTAGGTATTTCATACTCAGCACATTATATCATGAAGGATAGTACTATAACTTACCTTCATTTAGATGCTGAGCGGGCGTGTTAGTTCCAAGTCTGGCGGACACACTTCAAAATTTTAATCATTACTCTTACCTCACAGTGAACTACGAAATATTAAAATATAAAATAACTAAACTAAATAAGAAGAGCAAATTTAATTACCGTAAAACACAAAATATATAACATAATTGAATACGCCTGAAATAATCTACAGATGTGAGTGACATCCTGGACTGTTCCTAAATTCTCGTAACGCTTGCAATTCCCCGTGCCCCCCTTCGTCCCTTGCTCTCATTCTTCTTGTCTGTGGACTATACTTACAGTTAACATAGTCAACGTAACAATTCATTTCGGTACTGAATAACAGGTGAATTAATATGATTGTGAAAATGTAAGTTTGTCGTATATACCAGAGTAAGCTATCATGTACACAGAGCAATAGACATCACTAGCTTGCCGTCTGTCTTGATATTGTCTGAGTCAGTACAATTGTAAACAAACTAAGTTCGTTTATACATAACTTTACATTTCGGTACTATTTCCCAGCAGTCTACTTATGAGACAGCATCTGTATTATCACTGTTTAGAAGTCAAAGAGCTAGGTTGAGAGAACTATCCTGCTTTTTTTAGGGCTAAACTTTACAACCTGTGACGCCACTTTTTTTATTCCTTCATAAACTCTTGTCACATTTTATTCTTAGGGTTTCATTTTTCAAATGATTTCCCATCATATACAATGAATTTTATGTTTTCTAACGATTATTTCAATATATGTTTCTATGATATTTAACAAAATACATAGCATGAAGATGTGGCAGCTATATTGATTTTAACGAATATTATATGCAACAACAAAGGCATGTTCCAGTGCAGCCAACATAGAGTATGTACTAATTAACTGTACACATATACTTCAGAATTTCAGTACATACAATTTATTTTTTAGCGTTGCATTTTTTCACAGGTTAGAGTGCTAACATTGCGTTAGGTTAGCTTTTAGGTTGGTCTTTCACAGGTTAGAGTACTTAAATTGCGTTAGGTTAGCCTTTAGTTTCGTAAAATATCGTATACTCGGATCAACGGATCTGTGCCCCTATAGTGCTGGCTTCGTTCTTAGAAAAGTGCACGTCTATACTCACACCACTTCTACGCACTCCTCTCCCATCACGTCAAACAGCAGCCATAGAGTAGGCATGTTGCCAAATTTCCTCCAGTGTCATGACTCTTGAATATTGAATAATGTAAGGTTGGAGTTGAGTTGACGACACTGGAGTGCAAGTGCAGGTGAGAGATAGAATAGAGAGAGATAGGAATGCAGGGAAGGAAATGATTTACCGAGGCAGAAAAGGAAGTATGCTTTAGTTCGCTTATCTTACGGAGGAACAGATCCGCTGGACAGACAATATATACGTATGTAGACTGCATACCGTGATTTCAAATGCTTCGCGTTTGTTGGCGCATGCGCACGGTGTATGATTGGAACTTAGAAATAATGTTTGCGTCACATGTTGTAAAGAATTTCCTTCTTTAATGTCCAAATAATCACTATACTAATTCCGAACTGTTACAGTTGTACTGTAAACAAACTTGCATAAAGTATTACTTCGCCGATCCCATCTATTGGGGGAACCGTAGTGCTACTTTTGCCTGCCATATGACTGGATTGTGTAGAGAACTGTCATAGATAAAAAAAACATTGTTCTTAGGCATCGTCGTATTTTACGGGAAATAAGACTGAATACAAGGTAAGATGATATTAATAATTAGGAACTTACATTTCTTATTTATTTATGACAAAAAATTACATATGTGCATACTTAATCAGA
Source organism: Diploptera punctata (assembly GCA_030220185.1). Taxonomy (NCBI): domain Eukaryota; kingdom Metazoa; phylum Arthropoda; class Insecta; order Blattodea; family Blaberidae; genus Diploptera; species Diploptera punctata. The sequence goes on along the minus strand of JASPKZ010009732.1, from coordinate 75,613 downwards.
CGTTAATGATTTTTCTGTGATGTTGATAGAATCCTTTACGTATTTGCAATTTCATTATGAAATGAATATATGCTCTATGCTTACTCACCTGTAAATTCTGCTGTTATTTTCACCACGTCCTCAATGGCAACTGTAAGATATTTTTCACTAAACGTTTGAAAACATTCAAAATAATTTGTTTCTCTCCGTTTTTCAAATGGTTTCTTTTCCAAAGTTTTATGAAATTCCGGCCATTTCGAAACAATATAAATCCCAATGTATTCTGCATTGCGCGTGCGTAAGAATATAACAATGCTTATTTAATCTATTAAAATTGTAATTACACATTTTAAGATTCTCCCACATAACTTATATAGATATATGCTAGGTAAAGTATATTTTATTATTTTTATTTCCTTTGGCTCCTTTTAATTTCTTCTTAGTTTCGGATGTTACAGCTATATTAATATTTTGTTCTGAAATATGAAAATAGATTAAATGAACTCCATGTGCAACCTCTAGAAGAAAAGATATCCGCCTACAGAGACAGATGGCTGCAACATGTACCCCCAATGGTCCCAACTAGGATCCCTAATGTAGTTCTTCCGTATCACCCACGAGGACGACGATCTGAATGTCCACATAAATGACATTTAGACCCTGTCTAGTTGAGACTGAAACAGGTCAACACTGACCTATATTCATGAATGGTGTTATGATGATGATTTTTTTTCCTTAATTTGAAATGTTAGGGAGCGAACTACATTTTCTTACACACTTAAAGCCAAAGCTATTATTTGACCAATGAAACAGCGATACTTCAGGTTTATTTACATTACTAAGAAAATTACCGAGGAAATTACAATAAAGAACTGAAATGCATCAAACTTCTAGCATCCAAAAACAGCTATAATGAAGAAATAATTGACAAACTAATCAAAAAACAAATAAAAAAGGAAGAATTAGTAAACTTAACTGCATTGAATAGAGAAATAGACAATAATAAAACTAAGTGGTTAATTCTCACATACGGGTCCTGAAACACAAAAACTGGCTAAAACCATAAAAAAAGAAGACAAAAATGAAAGAACTGCCTTCAGAACAGCCAACAAACTAAATAACATAATCACAAACAAAATAGAAGAAATAGATCTTTACAAAAACAAAGGAGTTTGTAAACTAAAATGCAGCTGCTGTGAAAAGTTTTACATTGGCAGAACATCTAGAAATGTTAACATACTATACGATATAACGAACACCTCAAGGACTTTAGATTTAATGAGGCCAAATCCAGCTTTGCAAAACATGTCATAGATACAGGTCACCATCGAAAACACATTTATCCGTTATCCATAGAGAAAACAACAAACTCAAAACCAACATTCTCGAAGAAATCGAGATACTAAAAAAAACAAAACCAAAAACACTCACCTGCTGAATGAGAACTCACCCAGTGACGTCAACCCGCTCTACAGAATTCTCACGAACAACCAGTACCAATTCACAAGCTGAAGATGAAGCAATTGCTTCGAAAGTACTCCACACCCCACATCCAATGTTGAGGAAGACTGAGATCTCAGGTATTCTATTTTTATATTATAAATATTACATAGTGACCTTAACGTTTATTTCGTCATGAATTTTAAAAGTATCCATTGTTTACATTACAACTGGAACTCGGATCGGAAGAGGTATAGACTATAGGCACTAAAGCATGAGTGGATAAAATGAATCTACGACTTGTGCCAGCAACATTTTCCAGCAAATTGAGGAAGATAAGAAAGGAAGCTGCAATATAACAATTCTCTATTAAAAAGACAAAAGAAAAATGCCACGCGACATCTCCCCTCTTTGTTAGTGTTTTTTTTTTCAAGTTGTTACGTTGGGAGTGGCAGAGAAGAAAGATACCATAATGAAGTGCCAGTTTGCAAGTGAAGAAAAGTAGAAACTTAAAGAGATTCTCAAATTCCTTCTACATCCAATTTAAATCTCATAGTGTCTCGTCTCTTAATGGCGTTCTTTATTTCTTCAGATTTCTCTTCTGATCTATCCGACTCGCAAATCTGAAATCTACTTCCTCGAAGTGAATCATAATTTGCAGCCTAATTTGCTTTACTTTATAACTTCAAACTTATTATTATTATTTTTTTACTATTTAAAATTCTATACCAATACAAATAATAAATATAAAATATATAAATTTCCTCAACTCGTGTCCAACTCAGGATCGGGTCGAGGAATGACATGAGATGAAGCCCATATATTTATAGAGGTCTGACGCACCGTCACAAGGGCGGATTTATTAAATGAAACGAAATGGATGAGATGAGTATGGAGAAATAGTGGAATTAAATGTGTGGCAGGGAAAAAACCCCAAGAAAAACCTGCCCAAGATCCGTTTCATCCACCACGAAACCCACTTGGAATGGCCGAGACTCGATCTCGGGACCCCAGCGATGAGAGGAGAGCGTCTAACCGCTTGCGCCACGGAGACGCCTAAAACAAATCATAATAATAATAGTAGTAATAATAATAACAAATAATAATAATAATAATTTAAAATAGCTCGACCGTCCGTAAATTTGAATTTTTCACAACGAAATTCGCTGTATGATATTACAATACACTGAGGAAGGTATTATACAAAAATCAGCGAAATCCAAATTTTAAAAGTGGGGGGTTTACCTGAAAACCCGAAATTAAAAATTGACATGACAATACACATGGTTGATTCGTCTAATTTAATTAAAAACTTACATTGACAATGTATCATATAACATTCATTAGTTTAATTTATTTAATATTTTAATAAAGTAGTTGGAAAAGGAATTGGTAGCTATTATTTAAATTTGTGTCGAATTATACAACATGCAAATAGTTAATAATATATATTTGTTTTCACTGCCCTACACTTCTAAATAAGCTGGCATCAGAAATGTATTTTCTCCATTTTAACAAAAGAAATATACAGGATGTTTCAGAATAAGTTACAGAATTCTAGGGTCTGTAGAGGAGACTTAGTAGATACAGTTTTGATACGAAATCCATGTCGGCAACGTACAATTTCGATGTAAAATAAGTTTTAAGATCGAAACACAGTGGGTTGATATCGTGTGTCTTGTGTTGACAGCCAGTTCTGCTGAGTCAGTTGGCAGTCAGTCATTGAGCAGTACAGGACGAGACAGTACAAGATGATCGAATACGGGATAATCCATATCAAATCGGACAGCAAAAAATTGCAATTTATTTTTTTAATTTTACTTATCCGTAAATATAGTGAATACATTTATAAACGTATTAATATCGAAATTCAATTTTTATCATTTAAAGGTTCATAGTTATAACGATCTAAAATTATCGTAAATATGATAAACTAAAACGTTTACTAACTAATATTTGTGAAACAGTAAACAGCAAAAATTTGTTTCAAACGTATTTATATAGGTGACATCATGTAGTTTAAGGGTGTTATTTTTATAATTAGGATATTTTTATTTTAGGTGTCAATTTTCTATTTTATGGTATTTTCTGCACTACATATCAAAAACTGAAAACGAAAAACAATACAGGATATTACCCACATAATAAGGATTAATTTCCAGCAACTACCTTTTTGGTGTGTTGAATAGTTCAGAAAATATAATTGTTTTTATTCTATTTTCGTTAAAAAACTGGCAGATCCACAACGCAGCTAGTTCATTTCACGACCAAGATCGCGCGCGTAGTTAATTTAAACAGCTGACACCGCTTCATCAGTGACTTTTTTTAACTGTCTTTAAATCTAATAGATTATTATATGTTCTGCTTAATGGAACAGTACCGTTAATTTATAAAAATGGCGATATTTTAATTCTTACGCAGTAGATGTTTATTTAAAGTAAAGTAAAGTGTTCCTACTACAGGCCTCGGGAGGCCTTGGGGAAGTAGGATGTTAAGGCTCCCACTTTTTCTAGAAAATCGGTACTTGATGTCAGCCGGGTTGCCAGCCCTGCGTGACGGCCGCCTTTTCCTCAGAACAAACTCATTTCAGGTAGAGGCTGAGTCGACCCCAGGGCCATGGTGCCACCAGAAGGTTTGGATTAGTTTAAAAATCCTGACCCCACCGGGACTTGAACCCTCGACCGTCCGGTTTGTAGCGCCACGGCCTTAACCTCTACGCTACGGCGTGCCCCTATGGAATTTAATTGTTGAAGCGAGAAGTAAAGAGCTCTGTTACGTTTACTGTGAATTATTAAACAAATTATTCATAACTAACTAACTCACTGGCTCTGTCGAACTTGTAGATTCATGGCCGCGCGGACATAAGCTCTCCATACATCACTATCCCAAAATAACGTTTTCCAATCATCCCTGTATAATCTACTTTCCTCAAATCATGTATAATGTTATTCTCCTACCTCATCCTTGGTCATCCAACTGGGCGTTTTCCCTCCGGTTTTCCTACCAGAAGTTTCCAAGCCCTCTTTCATTCACCATACGTGCCACATGTCCTGCCCATCGCAGCCTACGGGACTTAACTGTTCTTGTTATATCTGGCTTCCTATACATATCATGTAGCTCATTATTATGTAGTTTTTTCCGTTCACCTGCCTGTTTATCTCTTTTTGATCCAAATATTTTCCTAGGAACTTTATTCTCAATTATTCGTAATCTTCTGTCCTTTTTTAAAACAAATTATTTATTTTGTTACAAATTTTTCATTACAATTTAAATGTAATATTATAATAAAAACTCTTACACCATTAATTGAATAAACTGGTATAGATTTTTATTATGTTATAATTACAAATTTCAATCTTAAATAAGTTTTTATTGAGTGTACTGTACCCTGAAAACTATGACGAAATAGTGTTGTTATAAGATGTCACTTCCGATTAAAACCGAATGTTTTAATACTCGTACCACTTCCTAACAAACGATAATAATGCTGAATCAGCGCATCTTGCTAAAATATCTGCTCCGCCATCAACAAATTTCAAGTTCAGATTACTTACTAGATAGTTGATTTAATTCAGTGCGTGTGTTTAGTGTACCTCGTCATTTTAAGTGTCACATTCAAATTTAAAATAATCGTTTATTCTTTTTAACTAACAAGTTTGCAGATTTAAGTTTTATTTTATTAGTATACATATAATTATACTGTCTATTATGAATAAGCCTAACTGGTGTTATGTGAATGGAAAGTGTTTCAATCCACTCGGGCGACGCCATAAGAATAGTTTTAAAAAATTCAGATCTATCCCTTCATGATCTGTGAGGAATTCGGGGTACCCCAAGAATACTGGCTATCGGCAAAAATATGCAATATTCAACATTGGCGTAGTGTACAAGTACAGAATATTTAAACACATTACAAAAGTACTCTCTAGAAAATAATTTTAATAGGCCTATAAGCTTGAATTGTAGGTGCTTAGTATTTTAAATTAAACTATACATTAGCCAAAATCAGCACAAAATTGACCCGCCTACTGGAGATATCAATAAAGATTGTTACATTTAATGACGCTCACTAACATATGAGGTCATTACGTACCAATTTATTTCATGCGCGAAGTTCTCATACGTACCGTAAATCTACGACACGAGACTCACAGATTTCCTTCTCTCTGGAGAAAGCTACATTCAGAATTGTTACGCCTTTAAATTTCCATGTATTCCTATCGAGTTTGAACCTGCGAACCTCGGAATCGGAGGCGTGCAGAGTAACCACTTGTCCACGATGATGATGATGATGATAATGTAATAATGATAATAAAAATAATGTAATGATGATAATAACAATAAGAATGTTTGAAAGTGCACAAAGGACTACCAAGTAGATCCGTCATTGTTTGTACGCGAAAGGTATTGCGGGCAGTCTATACACATAAGAGATTTTAGGGAAAATAATTATTTTTGGTAGTTTCCTTTCATCCCAGCACTTTAATATTAATTACAAACAATTAACTGGTCATTAGGTTATAATGTGTATTTGTATCTTATAAATTTTTTGGTGGGAAAGGTCAATTACATATCAATTGAATTTAAGCCCTTCAGAAAAACGTAAAATATTAACATACTAATTTTCAAACGATAGAGCATAAAATAATGTATAATGTAACTCTCTTTTCAAGTTGAGGGAGAAGTTATACTTCGAGAAATTCATTTCATAAAAGAGACTATTTAAAACAATACGATAAATTGACAGGTTTATTACTCTTTAATTACAACAAACGAAGACCTGAAATTCGGTTCAGATAGTCAGTATATCATAAAATTGCACTGTAAAAAAATTGTAAACTTTTGAAGATGTGAGTTCAACTTTCAATTTTTTTTTTTGCCGATTTCGTATGGAATGTCCCCACACACACTGTGATGTTGATAATTTACGGTGAAGCTGGACGTAATTCTCGAGCTGCAAACCGCATCTACGAAAAACGCTTTCCGCATCGCCCCCACTCTATCACATACCATTTTCTTCAGACTTCAACAACGGCTGCGAGAAACAGGTATTATCGGACCATCTAGGCCCTTCCCCCACCCCTTGGGATACCTCGGTCGTCATGACCATACTCCCAAGTCCTAGGTGCTTGTCATTCCCTATCCTATGTTCACGTCCACGTTCAAGTTCTGGTCTCAAACCAACACCCCTAGGGAGAGGGTGTTGGAGTTGCAATTTCTGGGAATTGCTGAGCTACATAGTACATCAGGTCGCTCATTCCTGACGACCCCACAGTTGGTCCACGGGCTCCATGAGCCTAGCCGGGAGGACTGCTGTCGCAGATCCACCGACCATTCCCCTGCTCTTCTGCCTCCAGGGACGTGTCCTGCAGCCGTGTGAGACCGGCTAGGGATACAAGCCCAACAGTGTGAGACTTTTAGTACATCCAGGGTGCTCATCTCCTGGCGACCCCACAGTTTGTCGACGAGCCCGTAGGCTGAGCCAGGAAAGTAGCTCCCCTCTGCACTGGTCCGAGCCGAGCCCTGGTCGGTGTGCCGCCAGGGACGCCTTCTGCTGCTGTTGTGGGCCAGCACGGAGCTCGCAAGCTCCAACAGATGAGCAAATAGTACGACAAGGCGCTCAACTCTTGCCTACCCCACTAATGGTTCACGAGTCCCTTGGACTTGATCGGGAGGACAGTCTAGCAGATCCACCCGACCTTTCCCCAGTGCAACCACCTGGGGACGTGTGTTTGGTTGCTGAAGTGGGACCAGCCTGAGCATTAGTACGTCAGGTCGCTCAACTCCTGACGACCTCACAGATTGTCCTTGGGTCACTCGGTCCCAGAGTCGGCACTAAGTCCCCTCCATAAGAACCGCGCTTCCTCCTTTCTCGAGCTTATCGACCTGGTGGTAATTCCCAGCATTACGCCCGGTATTGTCCCAACAGCCCGTTCGCAAGACATAGGCCTAGTCGTGCCGCTGCTGTGAGTCAGCCCCACTGAGCAATGTAGGCATCCAGGGAGCTCATCGCCCATGGTGCCCCCACAAAGGACCTCGGGATTTTAACCAAAGAGAAGGGAGCTTCTGATCTCCACAATCTCCCACCGCCTCGCCACGACGGCCCGCTGATCCCGCTGTGGGCCGGGATATTTTAGCTTTAGTACAACAGGGCGCTCGTCTCCTGTTGACCCCACTTATGGTCCGCGAGTCCATCGGACTTGGAAGGGAGGACTGACTAGCAGATCCACCGACCTTTTCCCCACTACGCCCCACCGAGGGGACGCGATTTGCCGCTGAAGTGGGCGCAGCACGAGCTATTTAGTACATCAGTTCGCTCGAGTCCTGACGACCTCACAAATGGCCCGCGGGTCCGGTCTGGACCTAGTCGGGAGGAGTGCAAGCAAACCACCGACCGTCCCCTATCCGCCACCCGGGGACGCGCCCTGTTTTCTGTTGTGAGCATAGCTGGGGCCCGATAAACGGACCCCCAGCGGGTATTATCGGACCAACGGATCTGTGCCCCTTTAGCGCTGCAGTCGTTCTTTGAAAAGTTAACACCTGTACTCACTCCATTCCACGCGCTTCTCTCCCGCCACGTCAAACAGCAGCCAGGATAAACTTTCCGAGTAGGGATGTTGCCAAACTTTCCCCCAAACAATGCCATGGATTTTGAATACTGAATAATGTAAGGTTAATTATTACTTATTCATATTTAATTAGGTCTAAAGACGCTGATTGACTTTTATTATTTGCTTAATAATATTTCTTTCGCCATGCTACAGTGTTCATGGTGAGTTTGACAACACTGGACTGCAAATGCAAATAACCCTGCCCTCCAATAAGGCTCACAATGTGAGTAATGGGAGGGGCGAAAGAAGAGAGAGAGAGAGAGAGAGAGCTAGAGAGAGAGAGGCAAGAGAGAGAGAGAGAGAGAGAGAATACAGGGAGGGAAATGAATTTACCGAGGCAGAAAAGGAATTAGTATTTAGTTCGCATATCATGCGGGGGCACAGATCCGTTAGTCAGACTTACATTTCCCAAGCTAGGAAGGCTGATTGTAGTGCTCCACGGACGCGCCGTTTGAAGAGCACGTCCTTCAGCACGTAGAAGAGAACCAGTCAAGGAGTACTCGAACCATTGCTCATGTCTTGGATGTCGAGTCGGAGGAAGATCATCTTGCACGAATTCTGCCGGCAGCAATAATTATAGAGCATACAGCAGGTCTTGTCTGCGTGTGTATGAAAAGATGTGTCGCGCGTAGGCTATACTCTGTACAACGAACAACAGAGTATATTCCGTAAGCCAGTGAAATGGGACCATAAATTCAATTTACTGATGGATTCGCTTAGTTTACGCAATTCCTGGGTGACAAACATGTTTTATTCCTATTTATTTGTACACTCTCCTGGCCTACAAATACTAATTGTTATTAGTTGAAGCAAAAGTATAATTAATTTTAATCAAAAGCATGTTTTGATCAAATTGTTAGATAAAAATTTTAAAATGCAATCTTGCAAGATAGAACTTACACGAGAAATAAATAGCGTAATTAATCCACGAGGAAAATAATTAGCTGCAGTGGAAAGTAATTATACGCATTAAAACTGTAACCATGATTTGAATTTAATTAAGCAATACCACAACACGTTTTAAGCTCATCATTTTTTCCATAACGTTCTGAAGTTTATTTCGCGGGGATTATCCTCTCTCCGCGCCAAGGGAATCAACAACAATTCTAAATTTACAACACAGTACAAGGGGTCTCCATCTATTGACCAACTGCTTTATTTGAATACATCATGTTCCGCTTATAAATATTAGTCTACAAAGGCTTAATTGATAGAAGGGGTGTCGCTAGTGTAGAGAACGGGAAAACATAAGACTAGACTTAAGGAGTATAGTCTGCAACACATGAAAAGATCAGCACGATACATGAGCACACTGTAGCGTAGTTGATTTAGGCAATATTCTACGAACCGGAAAGTCGAGGGTTCGAATCCAGTAGGATCGGGATTTATAAACTGATTCAAACTTCTGTTGCCGCCATGGTCGACACACGCCTCTAACGGAAATGAATACCAAACGCTTGTTTTGGGTATGAAGGTAGTCGTCACGTAGGACTCACAACTACCGATTGCCTTAATCTCCTGCTACCTCGAAGGTAGTGCGATAACTTTATCTTTACCTTATAAATGCAAAAAAAGTTATTCAAGGTCAAAGTTCGCGAATATGGGCTTTTTGCATTTTCCAGCCAAACGGTAATTTTATCATAAAAATAGGCCAGACAAATGTTGTAGATCATGCAATTGTCTACACAAATTGTTCTTATACTTTTTTCATAAAATCACTATTCTTGAGCTATTGCGATTCTTAAATTTGAAGAAGTCGTATAATACATAATATGCACACATTTCCGCACCACCTATGAGGTAGTGTAGGCCTACTTGTGCATTATTTTTAATGTGGTGTCTTCGAAAGGTATACTCCACGATATATTGTGATTAAGTTTTATTAAATAATATTCTATTAGTTAAAAATGGTACTATTGGGAATGATTTAAGTGACAAAAATTATTCTTAATTCCGATTAATGTTAATCTGACTGATAACCTTCGAATTCTACTACGACAGTAATGTCTTCTTCGATTTATTCTTCTTCTTGCTGGATATTTGTTAATTGTTCTCAGAAAGATGTATCAGTTGTTTCCTCATTGAAATCATATACATTTACATTTATTCCATTGATTCAACATTGGAGTGGTATACATTGTAATCTTGTATTAGAGCCTATGTTGTTGAGCAGTCTTTGTTGTATAAATCTGCAATATTGAAAGTCTGTAAACAGCAATATTTTCTGAAAACATTGACTGTTTCTCACATTTAGTAAGTAATTCGTCCTAAAAATATATTTAGTAGAATTTGTTTAGAAGATGGACTTGGGAAGCACTCGAACATCCACTAAATTCACCAGACATGAGCCCTTGTGACTATAACTTATTTTCAAAGATCAAAGAACTTCTACCAGACATTCGATTACAATCAACAGTTGATATCCAGAAAGCTCTAGATCGATTAGATGAAAGAGATATCCAGAAGTGATGCTGGAGATGGAGCGTGTCGTCTCCCTAGGATTTGGAAACGTATAGTTGATCTGACAAGAGACAATAAATGCAGTTCGTAACGTTAAAAGTAACCTAAGTGATATTTTGTGATGTTAAAGCAGTGTAGCCATAACTTACCGCTTGCCTTAGTATTATGTGCCTGCTTGATCATGCAGTTCTTCCCTATTCACCCGCGGTATGAAAATTGAACCAACCCCCACACATATGACTGAACCAAGTCCATTGTAGACATTTTCTGATAACTTCTTAGCTTGGCACCTTTTACTTGTCCATGCCTTTGATCCATGTAACATAATTAATACTCTCTACAACGGGCTTGTACTAGGGTACACAATAAGCAATGGCAACACTGTTATTTACTTATATGTAGCCTGTTATTGTTTTTTGATACAGGTGTATTTGTAGGTATTTGTTTATATTATTATTAGTTTTATTTTTTATTCATGGAAAAATAAAGCACGTACGGACAAGCAGGCCCGTGCGCAATGTAAATGCATATGTATTTTCTTTATTCTGAAAAAAAAGCAATAAATTCCATTATCTGTAACATCACAAAAAAATATTTAGGTTACTTTTGACAATACGAACTTCATTTACTCTACAGTCTCTTGCCAAATCCTTGGAATATAGTGCACTTCATCTGCAGCACCATCTGGATATCATCCTCACTGATCGATCTAGAGCTTCCTGGATATGAACTCTTGATTGAAATCGAATTATTTTAGAGGATAATTCATAGTCACAAGGGCTCATGTCTGGTGAATTTGATGGATGTTCGAGTACTTCCCAATTTCACGTTCTAAACAATTTCTAGTGAATATCTTTTTAGGTCGATATTACTTACCAAATGTGAAAAACAGTGAATGTATTCACAAAATATTGTTATTTCGAGACTTTCAATATTACAGATTTATACACAAAGACTACTCAACAATATGCTACAAGATTACAATTGTCACCACTAGGATCGCTGATTTACAACAGTGTTGTCATTACTTATCGAATGCTTTAGTAGATAAATTTTGTTGTATAAAGAATTTTTACTCCATAATACTGAGTTCAGTGCCAATTTCTCTACACCCATTTATTATTTTTTTCTATTTCTATTAAAATTAAATGTTCCCTTAATTAACACAAAAGAATATAATAACGCCAGATAATTGAAATCAGATATATTTTTTTATTGTGAATAAACTCCCCTTAGAAAGGAATGTAACAGAACATCCAATATTTTACATAAACTCTTTAGTAATTTAATACATTTGTAACGCTATGTTTTACATTAAGTTTTAATCAGACGCTGCGCTCGTGAGATTTTTTTTAATTGATGAACAGAGCTCTTGTTTTAATTAATGGGAACTACACAATATGGCGCTTTCATTACGTAATAAATGTTTACTGTAAAAGTGATCTTACTCCAAGTATAAAAATCTCCTCCACTATAATACAAAATCATTGTTCATAGAGTCTGGAAGTAAGTAACGCACGCATAAAACAAACAAAACAAAAATATTTTTAGCCAATTTCGAAAGAATGAAATGATGAGGTCGTTCTTATAAAAAGATTTTTGAAAAATGAATGCATACCTTCATCGATACCAACTCCGAAAATTAGTATGAGAAAGAATTATATAACCTACTATGTAATACCCGGCATGCGCTGCTACGATTAAATAAATTAATCTGTTTTTATTTTTAGTTGAATAAGTAAAATTAATTTTCATAAAGATTTGTTGAACGGTTTACATAAATGAATTCCACTCGCGCAGCACATTCCCGGGGTTTCTCCTTTAAATTTCAGTGCGTACAAATTTTGTCCATTTTCCGATTTGAACGAACTTACGTGATGTATTTTCTAAAATTCAATCCACACATTTGCAAGGATTGCCCTTGCGCTTTATTGACAATCATAGCGAACGCAAGGCATATGGAAATTGAAGTCGTTTGAACTCGAACACATGCGTATTCGAGTGCAACGTTGTGTCAAAATTTTAAGTCAATCGACCGACTACATTTTGAGTTTTACAAGAAGCAACTTAATTGTTACATGTATAAAGATGTGTTTGTGTTGTTTTAACGCTCTAGTTGCAGTAACTTTTTTTCGGTACCAAACTCGACAAATAGTGATCAATTGTATAAAGTAGGTTCCAGTTTGTTAATCAGCAACATTGGATCTTAGGAGTAGGAGTTCATCTGAAGTGAAAATTTAAAAACCACAATATTCGAGTTTTCGCAATGAAATTCTGTGTATACCGTTTTGGAGCAATTTACCTGACTATTAAACTCATATGGAAAGCAGGCTTTCACGGCCGCTAATCATAATGTTAAAAGATTCTGGGCTATGTGGCCGTGGTCTATAACTGGTATTTCTTCCAGACGTTTCTCCCTCAACTGCGGAGGGCATCTTTAGTGGCGAGTGCTTCTAGGTGATGTTACCTTGTCGTGGACTCGGCCACATAGCCCAGAATCTTTTAACATTATTAAACTCATGCCCCAAACGGGAGTCAATGACCAATAATGCTTCAATGAATTTTGTTTTACAACCAATGACAGTCGTGTTTCTCCTCGCTATTTATCGAATTCTGTTTACCAAAATAAAGAAAGCTCCTCCTTTTTTAATATTCTGAACAGGTCAGAGTATTATTTTGCAGTGACTGACTCTCCAACAAATACTTTGAATATAGCAAATAATGAACAGATTCCTTCGACCTACACATTTAATAAATGTGTGTTGAATAATTGTGTTTTTAAATAATTACTTTACTGAGTTGTTTCCTAAAAAATAAATTAATAACCTATAATGTTGATTGTAATATACATTTTAATGTGTTTCATTTTTTCTCTCCACTAGGGTGTGTTCTCACAATATTGCGATCCTATTTGGCAATAAATAATATGATCAAGTTGCAGTGAATAAACATAACCCACACATTTCTGATGTGTTTTCAAACATCGCCGTTTACATTAAATGTATAAATATTTTAAAATACCGTTAACTATATTTAAATAATGATTTTTAAGTAAACAGCTTAATCTTATTTGTTAAGGAAATCAAGGAAGATTGGTAAATGGGAATAAAGCTATTTGCAAATAGAACCTTATTTAAAAGCAAATTAATATAACAAACTGCAAAAATAAGGTTATACAAAACACTCATTAGACCAGTAGTTACATATGCTTGTGAAACTTGGATCTTAAAAGAAACAATAAAACAGAAATTACTATTTTTTGAAAATTTTTAAGAAGAACATTTGGACCAAATAGAGGAACTGATAAATGTTGGAGAATCAAAACAAATAATGAACTAAACAAATTAATCAAAAATCAGAATATAGTACACCATATAAGATCTCTCAGAATTGGTTGGCTTGGATATTTGATAAGAATGGATGATCAGAGACTGGTCAAAAAAACTCTACAAATGGAAACCTATGGGAGGCATAGCTATTGAAAGACCGAAAATCAGATGGGTGGATGACACAACGAACGATCTACGGAAAATGAAAGTGACTAGTTTGAATATGACGAGAGGCAGATTGGCATGGAGGAGAAATGTTGAGAAGGCCAAAACTTTCACTTTTGAAGTTGTCGTGCCTTAAGATGATGATTAGATGATGAAATAGTCCTAACAAATGTCATCATGATTTTCAAACCCTCTAGATAAATTCACTCGTCACTTCGTGGCATCATGAATTTATGGGTGATATGGAAATCACTCGTGACAGTACTTATGACTATTTAACTCATGCCCACAAATGCTAGTCAATGGCCAATCACGTTTCATTGAATGTTGTTTTACAACCAATGACAGCCGTGTTTCGCCTCGCTCTTTATCGATTTATCTTTATCAGCTCCTGTTTTTGTGATAAAGAAAGCTCCTCTTTTTTAATGTTCTGAACAGGTCAAAGCATTATTTTTCTCCAACAAATACATTGAATATAGCAAATAATGAAAAGATTCCTTGATTTTACTGAGTGTTTTACTAAAAAAATAAATGAATAACCCGTAATGTTGATTATTATATATAGTTTGATGTGTTTAATTATTTCTCCACTTGGGTGCACTCTTACAATTTATTTGGCAATAAATAATATGATCAAGCAGCAGTGAATGAACATAACCTCACATTTCTGATTTGTTTTCAAACATCGCCGTTTACATTAAATACTTAAATATTTTAAAATAACTATAGTTTAAACAATGATTTGTGAGTAAACAGCTTAATTTTATTCGTTAAATAGTCCTAACAAATGCCACTCTTGATTTCCAAATTCTCTAGATAAATTCACTCCTCATTTCGTGAGTCGTGAATTTATCGATAATTTTGAAATCACTCGTGTGGAATTACTTATGATAATGACCCATCAAATTAAAATATGTGATGTGTTCATCTAGAGTAGCGTGACTCATTCTGGCTATTGGCCCGTCGTCAGTATAGTTTACCATGTCCTGCTCTAAGTTTATGCAACCTGCGTTTTGCCCTGTAACTATTTATTTAGTCTACAAAAGCTATATGTAAATATGGTCATTTATTATACAATGTTTGCAGTCATTCACTTTACACCATTAATTTATAATGTTGATTCCAGTGTCTTGAATATTTTATTTATGAACTGGATTGTTCGTGGCATTTTGATTACTTTTCGTAGCACTGTGTTGGGGATTTTCATGTGCGCTGGTCTCTTTTTTTTTTTTTTTTCTTGTTGGCTTGCAGTGAAATAGATGTTTGGTATATTGTCAGCATTTCTCTTAAAACCATGTCTACACCGGACGAGCTCATCAAACGGCATAGGATAAGTTACTAAGTCGTCCCGTAATCGGTTCCACTTCGCAGCGCACTGGATCGTTGTTACAAATTAATAATAATAAATTGGTAAGAGGCACTCGAAAGAGCATTAAGTTATAAGTTTATGATTTGTCTTTTATGAGTTCGTTCAGTGATCCTGTCCATATTCTGCATTGTTTGTAATGGTTATCGCTCACACTTTTGGTCGCATATCTTGCATTCACACGAATCACTCGGTTGGTGGAATTTGCATTTTGCACATTTTGTGATGATATCCGTGTGTTGCTAAACCTATGATTCTGTACCTTTGTGGTTGTTACAAATTAATAGTCAAAATTAATAAAATTCATGACAGATAAAAAACCCATATCCCGTTACTAGTCCCGAAAACACTACAGATAATTAATAATTTTTAAGTTGAGGAGGCGGACCTTTTATAATTTTATATTTTAAATTAATAGTATTAGTACTGTTTCGTCAATTTAAAGGTTGGCTATATATATATATATATATATATATATATATATTATAAGTCCACTACTGCCGGTCCCAAGTCCGGATAAAAAAGGAGGAGGGGGAGGAGTTAACACCTCGTTAAAAAACCTAAATTCAGATGACCCGGCTGATAGTACATTATAAGGATCCCTAGCCAGGGTTACGGTGTGAAGACCCAACGGCTGATCCAGCAGAGTACAAGACCTACGGCATGGTGCAGACGGCAGATGAGGCAATAAAGGGCGGATCAACTCCTTATCTGACAGTGAAAAGCAACTGATTTTATGGTGAACACCAGAAAAAGACTCTGGTCCTCCAGGTAGGGGGTTGATGTTATGGACCATCGCATATATTGTAAAAAAAATTAATGCTAAAGAAACTAAAATATATAGCCTCGGATATGAAACATCCTGGAAAAGGGAAACGTGGTAGACCAAAACCAACGTACATAAAGGGAATTCAAGACAAGATGAAGAAGAGAAATATGACAGAAGCAGACACGCAATACAGGGATGTATGGTAGAAAAAAATTGTACGTTTTGGTTGAGGATACCTGAGTATATAATAGGAACAATCCTGAAATAAAAATTATATATATATATATATATATATATTCCTTAAACGAGTAAACATGAACCATAAATTGGACTTGCTTATGGATTCGCCTAGTTTACGCAGATCTTGCGTGACGGATTATCTTCATAAAATTTTAGTACTGAGAGGAATGGAACACATGTCAACTAATAATTAGCTCAGTTACCAGGGGATAATATCAGGAATGCAATTTACAAGTTGAATAAAAGTATATAAAGACATTTACCCACTGTATTCGCAGCTGTTACAGAAAACCATAGTCTAGCCAGAGTCACTCAGCTCGTGGCACGCGTACCCAGGACCGAAGAGCTGACAACACGCCTTTGCGACGTATGTGGGGAATACGCTGTATTTATATAGAAATTAATCTTGTTATAGGTTACAAAACTCTTTCATACTGATATCAAGTTTCGTCGCTGAAAAATTAAAAATTGCGAGCGCAAGAGAGAATTTTAAATTTTCGTTTCAGGTGAAATCCAACTGCTAATGGTACGAAGACATAGACTCAATTATGGAAATGAATTGGTACTATGTATTACAGGGACTCTTGTCTCAACTTCTCTCAAAAAACGTTAAACTGGAAATAGGGTAAACTCTGCTGAATAAGGACACAAGGTGAATAGGGACACTTTTAAATGTTATTCTCTTGCAGTGAAATCAGACTCCCAGCGAAAGTGCTGGTATCTGTAGACTAATCTCTGTACTTCATGCATTAAACCAAATTGTATGAGATTTTGTTTCTCGTGTGGTAATGTCAAGATTTTACAACAAAGAATTGGTGTTCCGGTAAGTGGAATAATAGCTTCGTACATTCAATGTTTTCGTTTGTTGTTACACGTGTCTCTTATTAACTAATGGTTCAATTACGAATTAATTTTTGCTTAATTATAAAGTATTTATCCACGAACAGATTAGGATATTTCCCATATTTGTCGGCAATTGTTTAAAAGTTGCCGACCTATGAAAATTAAAACATTGTATTTTGGGTGCAAAGGGACACAAATTATCGGCTGAATAGGGACAGTGAATTTTGCTAATTTATTTGCAACTATTGCATTGCATATGGGTAATTATAATCAGAGTTGGACAGAAGTTGATTTGCGTAGAGCTATAACGCATTCCGTCAGGGAAGAAACTTGTATCATCCGGCAGAGTTATTTGGGGTACCTCGTTCGTGTCTTCACTGTCACAGTAACAGTGGGAGTGACGATCCGCTGAAAAAAGTAGTTGGTAGCCTACAAAGAATCCTTTCATTTTCTGCACGCGGATATGATTACAGTTGATTTCAACAATATAAGAAAGACAGCTTTTTGCTTCGCGGAGAAAAATGCAATAAGCATGATGATGATACTGGAGAGCCGGAAAATAATAATACTATGTGTGGTTTTAGTTTATAAAATATAGCGGCAAATGACGTGAATGGTATCATGAAAGGTTGTTGGAACTGGAGGGGAAAAAAAAGTTTGTACGCCTATATAAAGAAATAAATCTGATTCTATGATAGTTTATATAGAACATTATGTTGTAAAATTATGTTTAAAATGTCTGACAAATAAATATTTTACCTAAATAAGTCATTTTAAACTGTCCCGATTCACTCAAAAGAATATCCCTATTCACCCTAACAAATTAGGATGAAGTTACTGGAATATAAATGTCGGTAATTCCTCGTGCATTCGATGTATGATACTATAACGGGTACAAAATATTGATGAAATGTTTATATTAAATCATGAAATATAAAACATGTGTCTTACTGATAATGAAACCGATATTACAGATTTTCTTATTTTTGTCCCGATTCATCCGAGCTTACTCTATATTAAACTATTATTCTTCCAGTTACATTATAAGGATGTGAAACATAGATTCTTACTTTAAGGGAGTAAAAAAGGTTACAAGTATTTGAGAATGAAGTCTTGGGAAAAAATTTGAAGCAAAGAGCAATGAACAGACAGGAGAATGGAGAAGACTTCCACAACAGTTAGCTACATTATTAGCAAGAACCAGATATATTATGAAGAGTTAAGTCTCGTAGACTACTAGGACAGGACCTGTAACACGAATGAGGAAAGAGAGAGGGGCATGGAAAATGCTTGTAGGAAAACCCGAGGGGAAATCGCCCAGTAAATAGGCAAAGCATGAGATGGAAGAATAACATTAACCATAATTTGAGGGAAGTTTACAAGCAAATAAGGTGACTAAAAAGTTAAGCTGGTCTAGTAACTCCTTACAAAGGAGAAGCTATGGCTCAACAATGAGTTATGCCATTATAGATAGATATTATACAGGGGATGATTGGAAAACATTAGCTAATAACACTGGTCAACATGATTTTGTCTCATGAATACCAATAGTTGTACTTAATGCAGCTTTTTTTATCATATTTTCAAATATGTATTTGGATTTTCTCCATCACTCACAGTTTTTTTATTTCAATTTCAGTTAATCGATTTAATTTTTTTAGGGAAGTAGATTGTACAGGAAATGATTGGAAAGCATTAGCTCAGGAGAGGGATATATGGAGAGCTTATGTCCGTGCGGCCATGAACCTACGGGTTCGATAGTGCCAGTGAGTAAGTAAGTAATAAGTAAATAATTTATGTTTGTAATAAACGTTTTTTCGTCCATTTGTCCTTGTAAAATAAAACCAAATGAGCTAACTCAAATCATTTCAGCTATGGAAAAGAGAAATCAAGGCAAATGGAATCCTAATATGCTGGCCGATTATTGTTGGACCTTCAAGAGGGATGCTACACAGGCAAAATATAGCATAAAATCGTCATTTCTTACTTTCTAGATGAGTCCGAATGTTCGAATATCGTGTAGTTAGGAATGTAGAAAATTATTAAAGTGTTTGAAATTATAAATTCCTGTCTCTCGGAAACCTTACGGGATGGAGAAACCCGATATCATATTTGAATTCAGGAGAAAAAAAATACTACCAGAATCACATATATTTCTGAGACAAAAAAAAAGTTTATTTTTTGTTGCTCAGTGTAATAGGAATGTTGGAGAATTGATACCCGCGCGGCCATAAATCGACATGTTCGATAGTGTCAGCGAGTTAATTAGTTATCTGAGATGATTCACTTTAGTATAAATGCAATAAATGTATACAAGAGCACTGCACATTAAGTTTGAGAAAAAACAGTTGCTAGGCGACGAGTAGAGTCTGTGTTGTATATCGTCAGACGCTTCCTTGCGTCTAGTTAGTCTGTAAAGTGGATTAAAACAAAATCCACTTAAATCCTCCTCCCATCGGGCTAACATCAACGTCACAAATTGTTTAGACCAGTTCCCAACGTTTTCAGGTTCCACACTAGGAGCCCAAAGGGGGAAAGAAACAAGTCTGCCATGCAGGAACTGCCTAAACTATTGTCATTTTTCAAAAAAGTATTATTTATGATCTGATTTTTCAGGTTTGCAGAATATATATATTTATTTTTTGTTATTTATATACAGAACTTTAATGTTTACATATATTTCTGTGCCTAAATGTTTATTTTTCTTCTCCACTCGTCTCTATCCATCCACTCCATATACTCTTGTTCTCATTCCAGTTCTTATATTTTGCATCCACGAGTTTCGAGATCTTCCTTTCCTTCTTCGCAGTCTTGGTTTATTTGCGTCCGCCTTAAAATCCATAGGCTTTTTAGCATTGTTATGTTTTTTGTGACAAACAGGAGAGCTGGCCTGATGCATCAACCCCCAACCTGGATGAAACAGGTGATTTTTGGTCAAGGTTTTCTTTCTCCAGCCTTTATCAAAAAAAATGACGATCTGCAAGGTAACAGTATCTGTACCCTAGATAAGGGGCCCTCACAAGGTACTATCAGCCGGGCGTACTGAACCCTGTTTTTTAAGGAGATTGTTACTCCTCCCCTCACCCTTCTCTAACCTGCCTTGGGACAGGCTTTGGCGGGGTTTTTATATATTTATTTATAAATTAAAACAATTAAAATAAATAAATATATTGGCAGGTGTCGTCGTCCTCAATTAGGTTATTTTTTTTAAACTGTAGGCCTTTCAGAATCCGACTCCCATCTTCAGCACAAGGCTGGCTGCTATACTATTCAGCTGAAGATGGAAGCATGTTTATGAAAGGCCTACAGTTTTAAAAAATGTTACCTAGTTGAGGCCTATGGCATCTGCCAATGTATAGGGGCCTATATTTATTTTAATATTATAATTTATCACTATTCACCTCAGCGGAATTTTATTAATATAAACCGGTATGTATTTGTTAATTAAATCGTTTCGAGAAAACAAATATGGCGGCCATAAAAAGTTATTTTCTTAAATGTCACCTTTCAGATGAATATCTAATCCCAATAGTCGATTTTTTTTCATATTCTATCCGAATGTCATATACATAGAGTTTCGTTGCTAAAAAAATAAAAATTTGCTGCTATTTATTTTTTCGCTTCCATGAACTCCTTGCAATACAAGGACTCTTACTTTAAGGGAGGAGAAAAGATTACAAGTATTTAAGAATAAAGTTCTAAGGAATACGGTATTTTTCAACCAAAGACAGATGAACAGACAGGCGAATGGAAAAGACTACATGAGCTACATTATATGTATATATAGAAAACCAAATATAATAAAAACAGTTAAGTCTTGTAAAATGCGATGTGCATGACTTGTGGCACGAAGGGGGAATGAAAGAGGGGCATGGAAGTTTCTTCTAGGAAAACAAGAGGGAAAACGCCCAGTTGGCAGACCAAGAATGAGGTGAGAGAATAACATTAACCATGATTTGAGGGAAGTAGATTATACAGAGGATGATTGGAAACATTAGTCCAGGATAGGGATGTATGGAGAGCTTATATACGCGTAGCCATGAACCTTCGGGTCCAATAGTGCCAGTGAGTTAGTTAGTTAGTGAACTTTTACACTATTGGTCACATTTTGGCCATTAGGCAAGACTGACAACCCGATGGACTGAAACATAATGCCTAGGTCTGCTGTCTATAAAGGTGGGAGCTTTAATCTGCCGCGAACCTAAGGGCTTCCAATTAAGGCCTATAGTGAGATCACTTTTTTATTACGAATTACGAAAACATGGTTGATTTAGATGTAGCCAATTTCTGAATCATATGCTATAAATGATATACCTGTCTCTATATCTCTATACCTATATACCTCACCATGGGGCAAGGAAGTTACTTAACGGAGGCTAATTTAATTTCGCTATTTCCTACAGATGTCAGCGAGTGGCATATGATCAGCACATCGCCTCGAAGAGATATCTAGTAGCCAATTAAGGTATTAGTTGGATGGGGAAGGCTAGTTAAAATTTGTTCAGAGGTATTAATTTAGGCTTGAAATTAATTTACAAGCCCGAGAAAATCTTCAGAGCAGGGAGCCACGGCTTAAAGTCATCATAAGTAATGCCACGAGTGATTTCCAATTTATCTAGAGAATTTGGAAATCAAGAGTGGCATTTTTTAGGACTATTTAACGAATAAAATTAAGCTCTTTACTGAAAAATAATTATTTGAATATAGTTATCGGTGTTTTAAAATATTTATAAAGTTAATATAAACGGCGATGTTTGAAAACAAATTAGAAATGTGGGGTTATGTATATTCACTGCAACTCGATCATATTGTTTATTGCCAAATAGGATCGCAATATTGTAATAGTGCACTCTAGTGGAGAAATAATTAAACACATCAAACTATTATAATCAACATTATAGGTTAATCATTTATATTTTGAATAAACAACTCAGTAAATCTCACTGAATCTATTCATTATTTGCTATATTCAATGTATTTGTTGGAGAAAAATAATGGCCTAGCCTGTTCAGAATATTAAAAAAGGAGGAGCTTTCTTTATCACAAAAGCAGGAGCTGATAAAGAGAAATCGATAAAGAGCTAGGTGAAACACGACTGTCATTGGTGAAAAACAGAATTAATTTAAACGTGATTGGTCATTGACTACCATTTGCGATATAAGTTAAATAGTCCTAAAAATGTATTGATCACGACCGAGTTTAAGCCGAGGTCTTCAGGTCTAGAGGCAAGGTACGTAATCCTAGGGCGATAAATACATTATAGCTCACGAATATACTCAAATATAAGGAGTTCAGAGCAAAAGTGGACCAACTCTAAAAATTGAAAATCCTTGTTATATGTGATTTACGTTTAAAATATCAATAATTATTCAGAAAAATGGTGAGCCAAGTATTTTATTTGCTCTTTTTTTTCACAGTAAAAAGTTAATGTTTAATTCTTCATCTGTAAGTAAATGTATTACTTTAACTTCCTATCAGATTTTCTCAAGAGTAAAATATGGACTTAGTCCACACTTGCTCTGAGCCTCTCATATATTGCAATAGAATATCGTAAAAAAATCGGGATTTTATCTTTATCTAAAATTGGTAATTCGAATTAGTGTTACGAATTGTAAAGTTGTCTGGAAATAACAAAACCAACGCAATCTAAATGGGTCACATTACATCTCAAAGCGCTTCTGGCTACAATAAGAAAACAGAACAATTTGGTTCTGTCTCGCGAATCATTTACAATAGTGAGAAACAACCAATCAAGCACACTATGGAACCTAAGAACTTTATTCTCAAATAAGGATGTTAAAAGCAAATGGGTGTAGTTTTGCAGTATTGAGAAAAAAGTATACATAGGTCAATATAAACTCAACTAACTCACTGGCACTATCAAACCCGTAGGTTCATGACTGCGCGGACATAAGCTCTCCATACATCCCTATCCTGAGCTAATTTTTTCCAATCATCCCCTGTATAATCTAATTCCTTCAAATCTTGCTTAATGTTATTCTCCCACCTCATTTTTGGTCTACCAAATGGGCGTTTTCCCTCTGGTTTTCCTATAAGAAGCTTCCATGCACGTCTTTCATTCCACATTCGTGCCGCATATCCTATCCACCGCAGTCTACGAGAAGACCTATATATATAATTTATTTGATGGATCTTTTTGTTATTTACATAGGTACCCTCAACCAAATTATACAATATATATATATATATATATATATATATATACTTTTTTTTCCAAGGCCACCAGGTCGTCTTTTATTGAATTCCTGGCTTCTCTCTCTGTAATTGGTTGAACTGTAATCCATTAATTAGGGCACTTGGAAGGCAGATTGCGGATTATGTGATTGGTGATAAATGATAATGAGGCGTCAGGAGAGTCCTTAACCTAAACTTAACCTAAATTCCAGACCATGGGCAACCACAGGAATAATTATCTTTAATAAAAAATTCCTATGGTCTGACCGGGAATCTAACCCGGAACCTCATGAACTGTAGTCAGAAACGTTGAATACTAGCCCATGAGGCTGGTCTGAGAAAAACATATTTAAAGTTGAAGTTGTATAAGAAAATTACAGTTAATTGTAATTGAACATATAACGATCTTCAGACTCGGGTCGTCTGAAGATCGTTATATGTCTGAAGATTTTCAGGCTCGTAAAAAATCCTTAAGCCTGAATGAAAAGGCCTCTAAGCAAAATTTACCGAATTTTCCCGTCCTAGTACTACCTTGGTTTCCTAGATGTCAGTATGAGGCGGAACGCTGACCACGTACCACTCAAAATGATATCTATACGAAAACAAGTGTAACTAAATTAGTATGGTTCAAATCCTTCCCTTAGGGGGAGAGCGCCTAAATCTCTGTAAAGCGAAAACGTAGGCTTACAATACAAAATACATATAACGATCATTCTTTACCTATTCTTAACGCTTAACCCTTTGCCACTAATAAATGTATGCTTCAAGAACGTAAGTATGCATCAAACTAGTTTTTGCGAAGAAATCACTTACATCCCTTTCATTCTTACCGCTTCAAATAAGTTACTCGTAAAATGGCTTCATCCATGTTTCGCATCCATATATCGTAACTTGAAGAATACCCGTTTCATAAATTTTTACTTAACGTTTTTTGACAGAAGTTGAGATGACAACAATCCCTATAATCAATAATAAAAAAAAGCGTTTCAGAGGAAGGTCAGAACAATGGTGGGCATATCAGGGCATCTTGAGGCACATAAGAAAAGTTAATGATGATCGTAATGAGGATAACATGTATGTACTGTGCAAGCGTATTTTCGTATATTTTGCCGTGACTTTACTGTTTTTTTTCTGTGATGTGTCTTATTCCCCTGCCTGTCTTTCCTGAACGTACCGTGCTAGCGACACGAGAACGTAGTTCAGTCTTCTTCGAGAATTAGAACCCTTAGTTTGGCGAGAGATTCCAAGTTGCGGATCCCTCTGCCACGACCAGATCTACATTGATTTATATTGTTGTTGTTGGCTGTGAAGAATAGCATATGCTAAGATAAAGAAATGAAACATGTCTACGTAAAATCGGGCCCAGCGCGTAGACTCTCTGCTTTGATATATTATGTTCAGTATTCTTTATTCGGTTCTCCTTATTTATTTGTCGCGATCTTGACTTAGTGTATTTATAATATTAAAAGTTGAAGGTCGCAGTAAAGCTATAATCATATATCTCAGAAGTTATGGTATATGTCCGTGGAGTTTAGGTATTAGGCCTATTAGAGAACTAATAAATAATCCACGAAGGGCATGATTTGGGCATTAATAAAAGCGAAAAATAATAAAAAGAGTCGATATAGATCACGCCACTGACTGTACACATATATATATAATTGACTAACTAACTCAACGACACTGTCAAACCCATAGGAAATAAGACAGAATACAACATAAGATGGTACCCATAATTAGGAACTTCCTTCCATATATTATTTATTTATGACAAAAAATTATATGGACCTACCTATTAGACGTTTGCGCTTTTTCCATTATGTCAATATATAAGCTCGATTTACCGGTAGAATTTCATTATTATCAGAATTGATGTTCCATGCTGACTCACCTGTAAATGTTGCTATTATTTGCACTATATCCGCAATGGCTAATGTAGGATATTTTCACTACAGGTTTGAAAACATAAATTATTTGTTTCCCTCCGCTTTTTTAATGCTTTGCTTTCCAATATTTAAGAAATTCTACAGAATGTTGTGATTTTTAAGCATTTGAAATTCCAACATATTCTGTATTGCCCATACGTAAGAATAAAACGATGCTTATTTAATGTATTAAATTGTAATTATATATTTTATGATTCTCCCATATAACTTACATAGATATTCGATAGATAATGCAGGGCTATTCAGAAAGAAGGAACGGATTTCAAACATTTATTTCTTCCAAACTACAAAAAATAGAAACATAATTACAACGTTTCTGGAAAGAAAAAAGTTCAAATGTCACTATTTTATGCATTCAATATGAGCACCATGTGTTACACGACAAATTTCAAAACGGTGGCTCATTTCTTGCCACACATGAATCAATTGGTCTGTAGTTATCGAATTCACAGCTTCAACAATTTGATGTCGCAGATTTTCAAGAGTGTCAGGCATCGGGGGGATAAAAACACCGTTTTTTCACATAACCTCACAGATAAAAATCACACGGGGTTAGATTTGGTGACCTGGGAGGTATATGACCTTCTAAGGGAAACACATTACTTCACTAAGCCTGTATTAACTATCCATCTATCTATCATCCGTTCATATGCACGTATGTATAACTTTAAGGCCAATGCGGCCGTGATCGCATCTTCAAACTTTTCCCTTTCCAGGAACGTTGGAATTATGTTTCTATTTGGAAAATAAAAGATTCCGGGCTATATGGCCATGGTCTATAACTGGCGTTTCTTCCAGACGCTTTCTCCCTCAACTGCGGAGGGCATCTTCAGTGGCGAGCGCTTCCAGCTGTTGTTTCCCTGTCGTAGACACTGAAGATGCCCTCCGCAGTTGAGGGAGAAACGTCTGGAAAAACGCCAGTTATAGACCACGGCCACATAGCCCGGAATCTTTTATTACCATGATTACCGGCCGTGAAAGCCTGCATTCCACTATGTTTCTATTTTCTCTAATTTGGAAGAAATAAATGTTTGAAGTCTGTTCCTTCTTTCTGAATAGCCCTGTATATATTTTTATGGCCTTTATTTCGAGTGTTAGAGAGCGAACTACATTTTCTAACACGCTTAAAGGTAATACCATAATTCGACCAATGAAAATGCAGTCATACATCTGATTTGTTTACATTACAACTGAAACTTAGCTTGGAAGTGATTTATATATTTACTTTTTATTAACATTTACTTGAAGTCCAATATTATAAATGATATTACATCATTGTGCACGCCGATTGTATAATCGATAAATCGCAAATATCTGAAGGCAACAAAATGAAAACAACCGTGCTTTCATTACTTTCAGATACAAATCGGATTGAGAGCGCATTATTGTGTATAATTCGAATTAATTCAGTATATATTCCAAGCAACGTGTGTATTACAACAGGATGTAATTTCACAGCAGAGTTAATTGTGCGTTCATTATATTAAATACGCAGTTCCTGATCGAATTTCAGTCCCTAAAACCTAAACCACACACACAAATTGAGTTGTACCAACTTCCATTCCATTACAGCGCTTTGTATATCATTCTATTTCGATTCAAAAAGTTCATGTTTATACGGATAATTGTGCAGAATGGTGCAGCTTTTAACTAGTTGAATTTAATAATAAATATTTTAAAATTCATAATGAACCTCTGTGTCTAAGTAAAACTTTATTGTGATACGAATGTAGGAAGTGAGTTTTTGTAAAAATACTAAATACAACAGTGTTGCATACTATAAGTTGCTAATATATAATTAAATAGTGAGAAATACTGTCACCTGTGGAACTGAAGTATGGAAATTCAACAAACACTTATGTCGATGGAGATGGATTTCTTGAGGAGAACAGCAATATGTTCAAAATTAAAAAAAAAATGAAGTCGTACGAGAAAAAAATGAATATTATAAATTCAATGGTAGATTCTACAAGATATAAGCAATTAAATTGGTAAGGGCATGTACGACGAATGCAAGAAAAAAGGTTACCCAGAAAACCATTGGAATGTTGTCCACCTGGAAGAAGAAAGAAAAGAAGATCTCGAAACTCATGGATGCGAGAAATAATAACTGGAATAAGAGCAAGAGCACTGGAGAACATGGAGTGGATGGATAGGGACGACTAGAGAAGGAAAATAGAACTTTAGGCATAGAAATATGTGTAACCATTCTAAGCCTGTATATAAATAAATTGCATACTACTATTTGCATGATAAAACCTGATATTAATTTGATAATATTATGATAACTAAGGCGACAAATTATTATGCTCTAAATATAGACCTATTACTCTTCTGAAGTCCACCGCTGTGGTCTCGAGGTAGCGTGCTGCCATGTCACGCAGCGGGCCCGGGTTCGATCCCCGGTCGGGACAGTTTTTCTGGGTGAGGTTTTATCGGGGTTTTTCCTCACCTCTAAGACAAATGTCAGAAAAACTTTAAGGCCCAAACGGTCCCCGAAATCATATGTCCATCGCAATCATCATCATTCATATTCATCTTAGATTAAGTTTAGGATTAGGGACTCTCCTGGCGCACCACTATCATCACCATCCATCATATCATCGAGGCAACGTAACCCCGCCTTCCAGACGCCCCAACCTCAGAAGTGGGTTACAAGTTCGTCATGCCAGGAGAGAAAACCAGGAATGTCGAAAGACAACCTGCGGCATTTGCAAAAAAAATATTTTAACTGAAATCCATGTTTCTATCATTAATGTTATAGATTGAAAATGAATCGTGTATACTTGGACTCTTACTTTAAGGGAGGAAAGGAGATTACGAGTATTTGAGAATAAAGTACTTAGGACAATTTTTGGACCAAAGAGAGATGAACAGACAGGTGAATGGAGAAGACTACATAACAATGAACTACATGATCTGTATAGGAAGCCAGATATAATAAGAACAGTTAAGTCTTGTAGACTGCGATGGCAGGACATGTTGCGCGTATGGGGAATGAAACACGTGCATGGAAGCTTCTTGTAGGAAAGCCAGAGGGAAAACGCCCAGTTGGTAAACCAAGAATGAGGTGGGAGAACAACATTAACTATGATTTGAGGGAAGTAGATTATACAGGGAATGATTGGAAAGCATTATCTCAGGATAGGGATGTATGGAGAGTTTATGTCCGCGCGGCCATGAACCTACGGGTTCGATAGTGCCAGTGAGTAAGAGTAAGTATACTTGGTTGTTATGGAACCGTAAACAAAATAGCAAACTTGACAACCAAAGAGAATTCCCGCAAACAAAGTAGCACTAGTATTAATAACTATTTGTAATACGTTGTTACGATTCATGACAACATTCATAAGTACCAAAAATTGTTTATATCTTGCAATATATATCGAGGTAGCGTGCTGCCTTGCTACGCAGCGGGCTCGGGATCGATCCCCGGTCGGGAGAAGTTTCCTGGGTGAAGTTATTTTGGGGTTTTTCCTCGCCTGTAAGATAAATGTCAGAAAATGTTAAGGCCCAAACCGTCCCCGAACACCATCAAGCCATCATAATCATCAATACCATATTCGCCTAATAAGCTTAAGTTTAGTTCAAGGCCTCTCCTGGCGCATCATTACCACCATCATCATCAACTCTCATATCATCTGGGCAGGGTGACCCCCCCTTCCAGGCGCCCCAACCTCAGAAGTGGGTTACAAGTAAGCCATGTCAGAAGAGAACACCAGAAATGTCGAAATGACAACCTGGGGCATTTGGAGAAAAATATATATATATATATATATATATATATATGATATATATATATAACATAATACATATAGTGAGCATATGACATATATAGGAAGCCAGATAGCCATTAATCCATCCATCCTTAGTATTCTGCCCGAAGGTAGCTCTTTCACTGCACTCATAGCATTTTCATGCTATGCTTGCAGCTTTACTAGGGAATTGTAGGTGTGTAGCTTCCCGTTGCTTTCCTCACCGGTGAAGGATGGTGATGATGATGATGATGTGTGATAGCCATATGATTTCGGGGACCGTTTGGGCCTTAAAGTTTTCCTGACATTTGTCTTACAGGTGAGGAAAAACCCCGATAAAAACCTCACCCAGAAAAACTGCCCCGACCGGGGATCGAACTCGGGCCCGCTGCGTGACAAGGCAGCACGCTACCTCGAGACCACAGCGGTGGACCATAGCCTATAATAAGAACAGTTATGTCTCGT
Source organism: Diploptera punctata (assembly GCA_030220185.1). Classification (NCBI taxonomy): domain Eukaryota; kingdom Metazoa; phylum Arthropoda; class Insecta; order Blattodea; family Blaberidae; genus Diploptera; species Diploptera punctata. Next base: position 46,050 of record JASPKZ010009732.1, on the reverse strand, counting down.
AGACTGCGATGGGCAGGACATGTGGCACGTATGTGGGATGAAAGAGGTGCATAGAAGTTTCTAGTAGGAAAACCAGAAGAAAAAAACCAAGAATGAAGTGGGAGAATAAGATTATCCATGATTTGAGGGAAGTTGATTATACAGGGGATAATTGAAAAACATTAGCTCAGGATAGGGATGTATGGAGATCTTATGTATGCGCGCCCATGAACCTACAGGTTCGATAGAGCCAATGAGTTAGAGTTAAATATATCTTCGTGTAAGCCCATGTTTCCCTTAACAGAGATTTAGGCGCTCTCCCCCTACAGGGAAGCATTTGAACCATACTACTTTAGTTACACTTGTTTTCGTATAGATGTAATTTGAGTGGTCCGCAGTCAGCGTTCCGCCTCATACTGACATCTAAGAAACCAAGGTAGTACTAGGACGGGAAAATTCGGTAAATTTTGCTTAGAGGCCTTTTCATTCAGGCTTAAGAATCCTTTACGAGCCTGAAAATCTTCAGACTCGGGACCCACGGCTTAAAGTCCCTCCCGGAGGACTAGCTCCATGGATTTTTTCCATCCTAAAAAACCCATCGATCCCGGCCGGGTTTGAACCTGCCACCCTCGGGACCAGAGGCAAGGAGCTTAACCACTAGTCCACCGCGGCCGATAAAGTTAAATATATAATGATTATTATGAGAGATGAAGAGATGAAAGTCGCAACAAATCGACTTTACCGCTCAGTTTAGAAATATACATAAAAGCGATAGATTAATTCATTACGTTTTATTACTTCCCTTGTAATTTTCACATATGTAGATAGGAGCTATATACCTTTGTGTATAGGCCTATATTAGGCCTATTTTACTAGTTATGATTTTAATTATCATTAACTGTTTTGAGTTATTATATATTACTTTTATTATTGTTCAGTTTGACCAAATAGGCTAATCATTTAGTTTCTAATACATATTATCCTGATTTTTTAATCTGAATGTAACTTATGTTTGTCCTGGCGAGTGGAAGAAAAGACCATATGGCTTTAACTCCACCAGGCTAAGTACATAAATAATAAAGGTGACCTTGTTGGGTCTGAGGAGGGCATTTCTATAACCTGACTTGCAGGACGATGTTCGCATTACATGGGGTTGAGAATTTTAAATTAGCTTTAAATCAGAGAAGAGGGAGCATTGTTATTTTCTCCAGGGAAACCAATTGTTTCATTTGTGATAAAACAACAGCTTACTGCGGAAACTGTCCCACAAGAATTATTATTAAGCTCTCGTGATATAAAATATCACAACCTCACACTATCCCTATCATCGGTCAACATTATTACATGAAAACTAGACCTCGGATTTTTAGGATACAAAAATCTTATATTAGCTGCCTAAAATAAGTTCTGTTCACATTCAAAATAGGTTCTAAAAATATATCTTAGACAGATTCAGGTTTAGGCCCTACTAATTTAGTACGCATTTATCAATTATAAATATACACCGTGTCCCATTCAAACCCTCTCACATTTTAATTAATCATAACTCTCAAAATATGCGGAATTATGAAATGAGGTTGGTGTTAAAAAGAAAGAGAAACTCAAAGAATTTTTGTTTTCGTTGTTGCAGTTAATTCATCTGTCGCATGTTGGACAATGACATAAAAAATGGCGACTTCTCAGCAACTAGCACAAACTGTTTTCTGGTACGCAGAGACGAAGTCAATAATTATAGTGCAAAGAAATTACCGGAGAGAATATGGAGGGAATGCACCTGATGGGAAGACCATTAAGACATGGCTTGAGAAGTTTCTGGTGACTGTAAGCGTTAAAAAAGAATCAGCAGGTGCTCGTGCACGTATTTCAGAAGAAAAGATTGAAGAAATTGTGCACATATAGAGGTGTTTTAATATGTGGCAATGAAAATTCTTCGAGTTTCTGTTTCGTTTAATACCAACCTCATTTCATAATTCTGCATACTTTGTTAGTTATGACTAATTAAAATGTGGGAGTTTTTGAATGGGACACCCTGTATTTTAATTAGTATTACTATTTTTATTAACTGTTAAAGCATAAAATTTATGAAATTCTATAAATAAGTCCACCGCGTGTGATCTCGTGGTAGCGTGCTGCCTTGTCACTGCCGCTTTTATCTGCAAGCCACTAAAATCCAGTGACAAATATCTCATTTAAACTGTGGGGAAGTGATAGAAGTTCTGAATTAGTGGATTGGATAAGCCTCATTTCCTGCTGTCCGCACCGCGTCCAGCCTCGCTCTACTCCACTCAACTCACGAAGTGACGTCCATTTGCTTCGCATCAGTTGTTGGTATTGTGATCTGGCTTCGATTTCTGTGCCTTGCAGTTAACCATAACTTTTTTGGACACGGCATTTGTACGTCACAAACGCTTCTCTGGGAGGAATTTGAAGGTAGGTTTCGGCATGCAATGGTTGACAGTTCCCTTGAAAGAAAAAGGGAGAGAAAAATGAGTGAATATGTTTTAAATGAGTAAGTTGAATAGAAACTGTAAAATTAGTTTTGAAAATAAGATGCAAACTAAGTTGTAATTAAAGTGTATCAAGTTGTAATTGAACAAAACCTTACAATTCCAGGAGTTTGAATAATCTAAACAATTCACAAACTATAGCGCGGACAATTTAATTAACAGTAATTAATTAGAGGAACGAGATGTTACTACAGTTTGTTGCAGCCAGCTTCAAAGTATCTGTTTAAACCTGTTCATTCAGACCAACTAACCCACGTCATTAAAATGTTTGCTGTCAGCGTCACACATATTATCGTTTTCCAAAGCCTCATTAGTTTGTTGCTAGGCAACCGTCAGTTTACTTTGTAACGCGGTCTTCCCAATAATTTACCTGTATGAAAATCTAGGAAAATACAATACACGGAAAATGCAGTGGCGTTTCTAATGATTAGAGCTAGGATTTTGTATGTACTAAAAGTGAAGATTGCAACGCAGTATAATGAGAAGTTAGACTTGCGACTGTGTTTTGTTTTGGTTTCACGTACAAACAGTTGAATAGTATTATGAGAAATAAGACTTCTGGCTGTCTTTTGTCTTAGTTTCACTACAAACAATGGAATAATATATAATATCTGTATTGCAATCTTATATTTTATTACATAACAATTCTAGCCCTACTAATGAATAGGGAGCGGATTTTTATGTAATAAAAGGTAAGGTTGCAATGCACATAGTATATATCAATCAACTGTTTGTGTGTGGCACCAAAATAAAAGACAGTCATAAGTCTAACTTCTCATTATGATTTATGAAAGTTTCTATTAGTGCTTGTTTTGTTTTTGCTGATATCATTATATCGTATGCATATGCTATATATTGTTTAAGTTTAGTTGAAATATTTCCTCTTAATTCCATACGATTAAAAAATATAATCATTCATCAAACCAAACAAAGTGGCTGATAATGGATCTCCCTGTTTTACTCCTGTTTAAATCATAAAACTTTCACTAATATTGTTGTTTATTTGGACTCTTGCAGTCGTGTCAGTTAAAGTCAATTATATTAATTGAATCAGTTTTTGAAGCACATTATAACATTTTAGACAATCAAAATATTTCTTCCAACAGGATCAAATGCCTGAGTATAATATATGAATATATTATGTAAATATATCTTATATTCATAACATTTCTCAAATATTTGCCTTATTATAAAAATATATCTTTCGTGGATCTATTTTCACGGAATCCCATTTGATAATAACCTTATAATTTATTCTGTATTATTTCAATCAGTCTTTTATTTAATAGTATAGCAAAAATGTTGTAAGCTATATTCAGAAGATCCACCGCTGTGGTCTCGAGGTAGCGTGCTGCCTTGTCACTGCTATGATTGCAGTGAAGGACCTACCCTCTGGTAGAATTACTATGGATGGATGGACATTCAGAAGAGTAATAGATCTATAATTAGAGCATAATAATTAATCGCCTTTCTTGTAAATAGGAAAAATCAATATTTTTTCCATTGATCTGGCATTTTGTTTTCTTTCCAAATATCCTTTATTAGTACATATAATTTCTGTTTCAAATTTCTACCACCAAAACTTAATTAACTCTGGGGAATATTATCTGGACCAGGTGCCTTATTTATCTTTAATTTGTTTATTATTTGGCAAACTTCATTAAATATCGGATCTTCCACTACTACTTGATTTGTTAGGTGTCTTTCTTCATTTATATTTTTTTATTATATACAACTTTCCTCATTAGAGGATTGCGTCAAGGACAAAGTGATGCAAACAATTAATTTTCGAAATTGATTAAATACATTTTGTAAATACATTAAAAAATTTCAAATTGTAATTGAATTATACCTACTATAAACTAGAAATTTTGTAACAATGGTTTCTTAAAATAAAATTGATCCTCTAACGGCAGTGGGAGTGACAATTTTAGAAAGATAAGACTCTGTCCAAATCTAAGAAATTCCTGGTATAGTACCTCTTGCCCCGATCGTCAATCCTGTGACACTTATACTATCTGTAGCGTTGTCTGATTTCATCTTCAAAACTGATTTAATCTAAAGACATTATTAAAATATTCTCTCCGTCTGTTTCTGATTGAATTGAACCTTCTGAGTCTTCACCACATTAAAATAGTACGTCTGAAACTATTAAAATTCTTGACATTATTGAAATGTTTTCCAACATCATTAAATCTAAAAATGTCTTTCTATCATTACTAATTTTTTTATATCCATTCCTTCTTTCTGTCTCGGCATATTTTATTTGCTTTTCTTTTCTCATGACGCTATTAATATTATTGATTAGTCTCTTGTATTAATTTGTATATATTCTTCCTTGCTTATTTCTTATCTATAATATTTTGCAATCGTCCCACCATTCATTCCTAACTTGTTTCCTGCTTTTGAATTAATTACTTTGCAGTTTCCATTATTTCTATTATTTAAATTTGTTCCATTTTTTATCTATATGTCGACCATTGACCTGGATGCACAGCTCCAGAGCTTGTAGCAAGGATCGTGGCAGCGACTGCGGAAATCAGGGAGCATCCAGATATGTTTCTTAGAGTTCATCGGTCCGAGGTGAGACGAGCGGAACTGTGTATCCAGGTCAATGGTCGCCATCTCCAACAATTACTGTAAAATAACATATAATACTTTCCATTTTTCTTAGAATTAAAAATAAACAACAATGTGTTCAACAATTTTAAATACTGTTTTGTTCTGTAGACCAATAACCAATGCATTTCCGACCCACAAGTTCATTGTGTTAAAATACTTGTATGGATGTTCCCTACCACCACACGAATATCTGCAACTCATTTCGGTAACAGCCTGTATTTACCTGTTACTGATATAAACCAATCTTCTTTGCCGATTGTGCGTTGGAATTTCCTAACACTATAATAGTACCACTTTTAGGGATACTATTCAATGCATTTTGCATATCTTCATAAAATTGTTCTTTTATTTCTACTGATTTCTCCTCAGTTGGTGCATAAACATTAAACAAAGTACAATTATTATACTTGCAGTTAATTCTTAGTTTACATAACCTTGCATTAATAGGAACAAAATCATTAAAATATAACTGATTTTCTTTTTCACAAAGAAAACCAGTTTGGAGCCTGGCCAGCTTTTTTTTTTTAACCACTATAATATAATACATAATCCCTTTTATTAATTATTCCGTCTCCATCCCATCTCTTTTTTTTTGTAAAGTTATAATATCCGCCTTTATTTTATTAAGCTTATCAGAAAATTCTTGCATTTTACCCGGTTTAAGTAACGTCATTACTAGAGCTCCGAGCCTCATTGCCGTGTCGCTTTCAAACAGTTGGCTACCAAGTAGCTATCCTGTCCCGCCGTGCGCATTGCCACAGTCAGTGGGCGTCTTTGCTGTGCTGCTACAAGTATAGTATGCAGTCAAGTCAAAATACCGATCACCACGATCTGATGAATTAGATTAGATTCAGATTAGATTTATTTAGCCTGGTGGAGTTAAGGCCATGTGGCCTTCTCTTCCACTCACCAGGACAAACATATATTACATCAGAATATAACACATCTTAATTAACTCTAATATTAAACACTAAGTAAAAATTTGATCAAAAAGATAATATCTAATATATTACGATCTATAATACAACCAGTTAATATTAGTTAAAATTAAGACTAAAACTAATAATAAAATATATACAAGCAAGGCATATTAAATTGTCCCTGTTCTAGTGTATATAAAAAACAAAGGAAAATAATGAGATATAGAAAACTAATTTTACGATTATTCAATATTTAAAACCAAAACAAATAAAAATATTTGTTATTAATAATATATTTTCATAAATAATCAAATATATTAATATTGCTAAAAGGAATATTATCAGTGAGGTGTATAACTTAGTTTGTTATTAAATAATTATTTTAGTTCGTTTTTGAAGGATGTTTATAGTTTGACAGTCTCTGACATAGGACGGAAGGGAATTCCATGATTTTGGTAAGTGAGACCGTAAAAAGATAAAGAATAATATACAGTGTGATGAGGCGGGATATATAGGACAATGTGCTGATGGGATCGAGTGTCAATATTATGTGTGTCGGATAGTCTAATGAAGTGGCGTGATAAATAATTAGGCGATGATGTGTGAAGTATTTTTTAGAGAAGGGATAAGGAATGGACAGTTCTACGATCTTTTAGACGAAGCCACGATAATTGTTCCAGGGACGGTGTGAACATGGTCAAATTTGCGAATACCACAAATAAAACGTGCGCAGGAATTATGAACAACGTTGAAGTCTTTGAGTGGAAATAATATTTAAGTATGTAAAAAGAGTGTCACAATAATCAAAATGGGGGCATTGCAAGTGTTTCTACTAACATTTTCCTAAGGAGCGAATGGCAAACAATTTCGTACACGATTTAATGAATGTATTATTGAGAAGACTGTTTTGCATGTATGGTTTATTTGTGTATTCCAATTTAATTTATTAATAAATACTCCTAGAATATTTACTGTCTCACTATAAGGAATTTGAACTCCATTTAGTGACACATGCGAGTCTGTGTTTAGGTAATTGTAGATAATAGTCTCTGGTGACCCATAATGATTGATTGTGACTTTCTAGGATTTATTTCAGTCCATATTTAACTGTCCAAGTCATTAGTGAGTCAAGATCCTCGTTAATTATGGCAACAGCGTCATTTAGTGAGTATTTGTCTGTGTGGATGTAGATTTGCATGTCGTCTGCAAATAAATTATGTTTGCAATGCATTAGGGAGTTAGATATGTCATTATGTAGATTGAAAAAAGGCAAAGGTCTAAGCACCGAACCCTGTGGAACCCCAGCTTTACAGAAGGACCAAGAGAACATAATGCATGATTTCCTACAACAGATTGCTGGCGCTCATGAAGGTAGGAATTGAACCATTTCTGGTGGGATTATCAGAGATTAAGAGGTTTTTTTAAGTTTATGCAACAATAAGTCCAAGTCTACCATGTCGAATGCTTTACTGAAGTCCAGGTAATGTAAGAAAGGTAAGTTTTCGATTATCAGCAGCTTCGCGTATGTCTTCGCAAATATTTAGTAGAGCAGTATTTGTATTGTGTCCTGTCCTGAAGCTTGATGAAATTGATCTAGAAGGTTGTATTCATTTAGGTAGTCAGTCGTGTTTATGGACTAATCGTTCCAGAGCTTTTGAAAAGGGTATGGTTAAAATGCTAATGGGTCGAAAGTCGTTCGGGGTGAGGGCGTTTTAACTTTAGATGAATGATTACAACATGCTGAAACCCAAACACACACAAGATGAATTCACTTGTACGTGATTACGACCGTGAGTATTTTTGCCTAAAGAAAGATAAAATATTTTGCAAATTGTTGTAATGTAGAGTTGAAGAGGGAGAGAAGAATTTTTATCAAGAGTCAGTGCAAATCTAAAACACACCATTGGGAATGTAAAATATAAGCTTGACGATGAAATACAGTCATCTGCATAAGGATTTTCAGACACTTGTAATCATCGTGAATTTTACAAGGATTTATGCGAAATGATGGTTTCCGCGAATATTCCTTTCAAAAAAAGTGTGAAATCCAGCTTATAAATTTATGAGAAATTTACGGGAAGAAAAATTCCTTATTGAAACAACTTTACGCAGGTATTATTTATCTCCTTGTTATGAAGACGTTCTGAATACATAGAATCTGTGGCAGATCATAAATATGGGTGTCAATCGATGAAACCAAGGATGCGTCCAGAAGGTCTGTAGGAAATGTGATGTGGGGATATTATCACCTGAAAACCCCGGGAATACATTTTTTGTTAACTACCGAGGTCTTTAAATAAAGTCAACCATTCTTCTGAAATCGACAACCCTTTTTGAAAATGCTATGTCTCTTCTATGACCCCATTAAATAAAAAAGAGACAATTGTTTTATATTTGTACACAGACGCAGCCCCTTATATGTTGAAAGCAGCCTTCCAGAATTAAATAACGATAATCCGAAAATAATACATCTAACTGGGCTGGCCCATGACTTCACCGAGTAGCCTGAAAGAATTAGGTTGGCGTTTCTTTCTCTGATGTGGGCAATTTTGGTATCAAACATGAGAAGATATTTGTAAAGGCCCCTTCTAGGAATCAAAATTTTAAGGAAATTGCATCACAAATCCCTTTGGGTCCACCTCAACCTCATTTTAACTCAATGGGGGACTTGGTTTGCAGACCACTGCATACTACTTACAACAGCATAATTAATGTGAATGGTTAAGTCGTTAATACAATTTGGAATGGCTGAAGAAAGTTCGGCGATAAAAATGGTGAAATCTCTGATGTCAGAACAACTGTAATCAAAATTTTGCTGGTAATCAACAACGTCTACAAAGATCAACCTTATAAATTCAATAATAATACAAACTGGAAATCTTCACATATAGCATTGATATTGATTCCATAAAACTGGTAAAAAAATTTATCGCCACATTTTGAAGAACGGAACAGTAGGTTAGTTGGGCATCTGAAATTGCAAAACAGAAATTACAAAGTGTATTGCTGAAAAACCATGAATACTTAGTCATTTGCAATATAAAGGATTTTCCTAAACGATAACAAGAACATGGGGGGGGTACTGGTCTCCATGTTAGATAACCTGTATTATACCCTACTTTCTGTTTTTGCACCTGTTACCTCATGTGAAGTAGAAAGGAGTTTTTTCTGAAATATAACTCTTTGCTTCAACAGTCACCGAAGATTTTTTTCTTTTGAAACTTTTACGGAGAATACATTGTTATTCATTGTAAACAGCTCTACAGAAGCGAAACTAGTTTAACTAACAGGGTTTTAAAAATATTATGTACAGTACACATACTTTGTTTTGTGTTACCTCTTTATTTAAAACTGTACGAAGAAAATAATGTGTGCAGAAATAATTGAACTTGTTATTTTTTTAAATACTGTATGCCGGCATTGTATTTATAGATGCACAAATAGAATTTATGTACGGGAATTTATAAATTTATGTAACTTTTTTTTGTTCTGTAGCGTTTAATTTAATAAGTTAAAAAATATTTTATGCAACAAAATAAACTTGTAATCCACAATTAGTTAAGTTATTTTCATTACTCGCCCTATACCTCCTGTAAACAGTACACCACAAATACCATACTAGTCAAGACTGGTGCTACTACACTCCCTACCACTCTCTCATTAAACAATATTATGTATAGTAAGAGTGCACTTAATCTAACTTCATATCCGAGCCCTAGTCATTACAGTCCAGGTTCCTATGTATATTTTTCTTATTCCAATTGATTCGCTTGTGTCTATTTTCTGTCCAGCATAAGAAAGACACTTCAGGAAATAAATGGGGCGGGTAAATCCACGAAGCACATGGACTACTGCAGTTACTGCGATTCGTTCTTGACGAAAGCACAGTTCGGCGGAAGCTAAAAAATAGTTCGTGCACTCAATTAATATAATTGCATATTTAAGATATTTATGTTAACTATATTTGATCAGAATACAGTATATATCTATATATTTGTTCGAAGGTCGGAGAACTAACTAAAAATTCGCATTTGTTTTGAAAACTGAAGATTCTTGAGAGGAAGTTGAAATGTCAGTTACCAATATGGCAGCTGTCGGGTAGTTTATGTTAACTTAACTCGGCGATGCAATGTGGTGATCAAAATTATTAGAAGCACAAAGTGAAATTGCTTAGAGTTGATGAAAAAATGATGGTAAATGTATTGTGTAAATTTATGGAGCATAATTTTGCACTGTAGTGAACGATATATTTAAATTAACTGCAGAATATACTGGTGTGTAGGAGAGTAGTATTGTACATGTTCGCAGGGAATTAAAAAAAAAGTAACTGGTAATATCAAAAACCCCAACAAAAAAGAAGAAAAACCTAAGCCTGCTTTAAGAGCGGTGGACAATTTTGTGAAGTGTACAGTTCATCACAAGGAGCATAGGTTTTTTTTTATTACTGTAAGCACAGTTATTTTAATTTAAAGGTTTGATTTAAATTAATTTGTTTAATATGAACAATTATAATTTAATTAGTTTTCGACATACCATTGTGAATGTTAATACTGTACAACTGACAACATTGAAAATTAAAACGATTGTTGTTGCATATAATCAATTTATCGGTTTGTAACAAACAGCTGACATGGTTCGCCTGCATTCTTACACGTGCTGCGCGGAGTACTACATTGGGAGTTAAATGTCAAAGTGTGATCTACATTGGACAGATAAACAGTACAATTAATCCGCCGGGCTGATTCATATTGAGGCTTGAAAGGCAGGTTTGTTTTTACTGTGATAGGGAGCTAACCTAACGCTAGACCCCGCAATCTGGCCAGAGTCCTGTAATTTGGGGGTTTCGTTTTCCCCTAGACCAGTTGCTTTCAGCGACATGCTTAGAGACTGATATCCCTTAAGATATCCGTTCTTGTCTTTTGTGCCGTTTGAAAGGAATCCTCCTTCTCCGCCACATCCGCTGTTGGTTTCTCTTCTGGAGTACTTCTTTGTCTGATCCCTACCCCTAGACCTGTCCGACATCAGAAGGTCCTACCAGTAGCAATGCTAACGCCAGCATAGCTCTAGGGGGTCATAGGAATTCGCAAGCTGCACCACCATTGTCTTTGCGCTATCTTTAATTATTTTTTCTGTTCTTAATGTCACTTCTTTGTCTATCCTCTTTATCTACTTTCACCCCAAGTACTCAAATTCCTTCACAACCTCTAATATAACACTATAATAATAACATATCATAATAATTATTATTATTATTATTATTTCATTATTATTATTATTATTATGTATTTATTATTGATTACACCTCACTCATTGGTACTATTAAGCTGTACATAATTACTGTTATAGAAAATTTGTTGGACCAATGCGAGATGAAACAGGACATGGTGAATGGAGAAGAATACATAATAGTGAACTATCATAGTCTTTATAGGAAGTCACGTATTAATGAGAAACAGGGTAAGGCCCGTATTAGACTTGAAATGGACAGGGAACATGTAGCAAGACTGGGGAATGAAAGAAATGCTTGGAAGCTCTGCAGGAAAAAAACAGAGGGAAAACGCCCAGGTGGTAGAACGCAAGAATGGGTGTGACAATAACATTAACTATGATTTGAGGGAATTAGATTATACAACGGGATGATTGGAACGCAGTGGCCTCAGGATAGGGATATGTGGAGAGCCTTTACGTCCGCGTGGCCATGAACCTACGGGTTCGATAGTGCGCAGTGAGTTAGTTGGTTAGAGTTAGTTTAGAGATATTAAATTCCAGAAAGAAATTGAACATTAGCCTCAACGCTGAAACTCATGCTACTAAAAGAAGTATTATATATATATATATATATATAATATATATGTTATAAATTAAATTGTTTGGCATATGAGTTACTGCAAGCTTAATAGTGTGCATACATAAGAAAAAATAAATGACGACGTGATTTGACCTTCTGGGTTGGTACCCCGGCCATGCAACCCATTACACACTAACGGGAAAATTCCATATAAAAACATTTATATATATATATATATATATATATATATTATATTATATATAATATATATATATTATATTCTCCATTATTACTAGATGGAGTGAGAACTCGGTCTTCAATGCCAACTAGTAGCTGACTATAACAAGTAAGCAAATTAAAGAGAATATTTTTACTTTATAGCAGTGACGCTTTATCATAAGTAATGCCACGAGTGATTTCCAAATTATCGATAAATTCACGACTCACGAAGTGAGGAGTGAATTTATCTAGAGAATTTGGAAATCAAGAGTGGCATTTGTTAGGACTATTTAACGAATAAAATTAAGCTGTTTACTCACAAATCATTTATTTAACTATAGTTAATTTTAAAATATTTATATATTAAATGTAAACGGCGATGTTTGAAAACAAATGAGAAACGATAGGTAACGCTTCTACTGCTTCTTTTGTTTATCACTGCAACCAGATCATACTATTTACCTGCCAAAGGAACGCAATATTGTAAGGAGGAGCTTTTCTTAATATGGTAATTATAACACTGATAAATATTTGGGTGAAACACGACTCTGATTGGTTGTAAAACAGAAATCATTGAACATGATTGGTCATTGACTCCATTTTGGGCATGAGTTAAATAGTCGATGTTATAATTAAATTTTTGACATTGAGCAATGCAAGCTTAATATGACACGATAGGAAAAATAAATTCCTGGACGGGGATTTGAACCCGGACCTCTGGGTTGGTACCCAACATGCTATCCATTACAACACCCGGGCAAATCCAATACAAAACATATCTTTCTTATGTATATAATATATATATATTCTCCAACCCAGAGCTCCGGGTTCAAATCCCGTCCAGGCATTTATTTTTCTTATCATGTAAATATATATATTACACACACAGGTTGCAAAAAAAATCGAGAACGGACATATGTTGATAATTTTAATAAGGTTACCAATGTCCGGAAATTATGCGTTTTCACACAGACTAGTAATTATGTCTCAAGATCAGGTTGTTCGAAGGATTTGAAGGCTCATTACTTGACTACACGTCAACAGGTACGGAACCTATGATATGTGGCTTCGAAAAGGAATGTGGCTGCAACACGACGGAACTCCCAGCTCACTTCGATGCCAAATTGAGGAGACATTTGGATACACGTATCCAGGTCGATGGATTGGCAGAGGGAGACCAGTCCCATGGCCTCCCAGATCACCTGATCTTATCCTCTTCGATCTACTTTTTGTGGGTCGACATGAAACAGTCTGTTTATCAGACTCCAGTAGAGACACGTATGGATCGTATAACCCGAATCAATGCTGTTATAAAAAATAATTCAAACGAGTGCGCCAATCACTACATCGTCGATGAACGCTCTGCAATGAGATGGGAGGTGGATATTTTGATAATTTAATATGACTGTGACAGTATTGTGAAGTATTGTGTCTTGAAATCCAACTAAGGGAACAGTTAAGAAGTTAGCTACTCATAGTCTGAAAACGCATCATTTCCGGACATTGGTACCTTATTGAAAAATGGTCAACATATCTCAATATACCACCTCACCTCCGTTGTCGGTGTTTTTTGCAACACCCTGTATACACACAACACACATTTGCAGCGAAATCTCGTCATCCCCAACTCCTCTAACAAAACGTTAAAGTAAAATATATAAAACTGTTACCTTCCAGTTAAACTACATAGAAGTGAAACATGGATTTTTACTGTAAGAGAGGAAAATATATTATTAGTATCTGAGAATCAACTGTTTATAAAATGTTTGGAGTAAAGAGAGATGAACAGGCAAATGGAGAAGACTAACCTAACATTAAGCTACATTATCTTTATGGAAACCAGATATAATAAGAACAGATAAGTACCATATACTGCGATGGGCAAAACATGTGACATGAATGGGGAATAGAAGAGGAACATGGAAACTCCTTGTAGGAAAACCGAAGGAAAGCGTCTAGTAGGCAGGCCAAGAATTAAGTGAGAGAATACCATTAATCATGATTTGAGGGAAGTAGATTATACAGGGGATTATTGAAAAACGTTAGCTCAGGATAGGGATGTGTAAAACGTATGTCCGCGCGGCCATGAATCTACGGGTTCGATAATGCCAGTGGGCTAGTGAATGTGAGTGTGAGGGTTATCCACTTAATTTTGTCATTATTTTTTTAGTTTAGTTAAGTATGTTAATTTTTTTACGGGTTTGTCTAATTAGTATAGTGTATATATAATCTACATTGTCAAATATGTATTTGTAATTTGTGCTGGTTGAGTGGAAGAGAAGGCCTAATGGCCTTAACTCTGACAGAATAAATACAACATTATTATTATTGTTATTATTTTTTTAAATCATTGAAGCCATTATTTTTTGCAATGTTTTTCGTTCAATTTTCGAACCTTACTGGCACGGACTTTGGTCAATGTTTCATAACTCGGAAATGACGCGTTTGAAAGTTTGTATTTCTCAAAAAAGAAATTCCTCTCTGTGTAACATATCGTTCCAAAACTTTGTCTACTCTACATTATCAGATATTTTAAATGTGAAATTGTTCAGGTACTACAATGCGATTGAAATGGTTAACTTAAATTGCCGGTTAGTATATACACTGGCTGGTTAGAAGATGTTTAAGGAACACAGTTGAATGGACGTTCCTGGAGGAATGAAAGATGGTGGCGAGTATTGCATTTAACTGGTCGATAAGGGACATAATGGTGTAGGATAGAGACGTTAATTACATTTGTATGATGCTGTTCGATTGTGACAGGAAGTGATTCCCATTTCTCATATAAATTGCTTCGCTACCAGTTACATCACTGTTTTAAACTTGGTTTCATTCCACTCTCCCATTACAGATTCACCAACATCAAACTAAAGGCCGGTTTACACGATGCGTCTTCTTGGACGTTTTATAGGACAGGACCAATTGAACTGATGGGAGAAGTATCATTTTTCGGACAAAACGTACGTTTTGTATTCCGTTTTGTATGTTCCTTTAATGTTTTTCTCATGCAGGTGTCTTGTTTCTGTATGTATGTTGTTACCAACTCCAGCAGTTGACTGTAGACTGAGGTGTTCATTCGCAAACAATTGCGCCAGTCATCAGGTTCGCCTCTCAGTTCTTTCAGTAACAGGACAAAGGAATACTGACTTCTTTTCAGAAACCGCTCTCTTGACCGTCTTTTTTCTCTTCATCACTTTTTCCTCCTAGTCGTTGAATCCTTATGGGGAAAAAATAAAAGAAAGCAACTGGACTTCATCATAACACTGAGCAACAAAAAAAACGTTTTTTTTTTGTCTCCGAAAGAAAAATATGTGATTCTGATAGTATTTTTTCTCCTGAATTCAAATATGATATCGGTTTTTTCTCCATCACGCAATGTTTCCGAGACACAGGTCATTTATAATTTATTTCAAACACTTAAATATTTTCTACATTCGTAATTACACAATATTCGAACATTCGGACTCACCTAGAAAGTAAGAAATGCGATTTTCTGCTATATTTCGCTGTGGAGCATCCCTCCTGATGGTCCAACAATAACCGGCCAACATATTAGGATTCCATTTGCCTTGATATTTCTTTTTCCATAGCTGAAACCATTTGAGTTAGCTCATTTGGTTTTATTTTACAATGGACGAAAAAACGTTTATTAAAAAATAATTATTTAAATCCATTAATTGAAATTGAAATAAAAAAAACTGTGGGTGATGGAGAAATTCTGAATACATATTTGAAAACACGATAAAAAACTGCATCAAGTACAACTATTGGTACTCATAAGACAAAAAAATATGTTGACCATTGTAAATCAAATCAATTATGTCTGTCTCATTTTATTAAGAAAAAATCACTACAACTAGAGTCTGGATTGTAACTAAGGTAGAAAATGGAGGGGACAACGTTACTGTGTAAACACTAGACAAAACTTACGTTTTGTAATTCCGTTTTGCATGATCGACAAAACGTACAATAAGACGTAGCGTGTTAAACCGGCCTTAACGGTCAAAACTCTATACTATATACTCCTCTTTTGGTGGAACCGAGGTACTACAGTTACCCGCCCATACGACTGAATTGTATCATCGATAGAAACATTGTTCTTATGCGACATATATTTTACGGGAATTAAGACTGAATACAAGGTAGATTCATTCATTTTGAGAATTCTCCTCGTCATTGAAGGTGTTTTTTTTTTGCAACCAATCTTAATAATTAACATTGAGTTTAAGACTTACAGACTATCAGTTTGTAACAAACATTCACAAAATTCCCTTAACTATGTTTTTCTATCGATCTCTGTCCTCTGTGTGTCTTCATCCGTTACACACCAAATTTCCTCATTGAATTCTGAGTGTTATTCTTTCGGGTTGTTCTCGGTCTTCCTTTTCTGCTCCTTCTTCTAATTTTCCATAAATATACGGCCTTTAGTTGTCTTCCATCCTGCATTCTTCTTACGTGCCCATATCATATTAGCATTCTGTGTTTCAATCTCATTCATTATACTTTTTTCTGCCTCAACCTTTTTTCTAATTTCTCATCATCATCATCAGCATAGTACATTCAACGAATTTAGGCCATTTGTTGACCTGTTTTGGCCTCAAGAGAAACCCTATCCAGAAAGTATTTCGAATGGACGCCCTGGTCTTCTTCTTCCTGCAGGTTTGATATCTTAACATTTGTGTGGTATCCTATGATATTCCATTCCATGAACATGTTGCATCCATCTTGACTTATGATCAGAAATTTTATTTTCTAAAGGTTCCATGAGTGAATCCTCCTAAGATGTCTTCGTTTTTTTTTTGTGATCTAGTAGTGTGTATCCTGCAGTCCTCCGAAGGTATTTAATTTCAGCAGATCTAAGTATCTGTATATCCTCCCTGTTTCAACGTCCATTCTAATTTTCTGTATTTCTAATTCTTTCCAGTCGAGATTTTCTGGCAGCTCTTCTCCAAAAATCCGTTTCAAACTGCAGTTATTCTGTTGGCATGTTGTTAGAATACAAGGTAGATGGTATAAAATATAATTAGTAACTTCCTCCATTTCTCATGGGGACTTTCGGCCAGTATGGGTCCGGTGTCCACCCAGTATCATGAGTAATTTGGGTTAGCAACAATAAATAGCGGCTCCAGGTTGAGAAAAAACATTTAAAAACGGCTGGGGGACCCGATATACTGACCACATGTCGCCCCTACAACTTTCTGGATGATCATTTACCTTTTGTGATTAATACATGTTGATGTGAGGTCAGCAGGCGGGTGGTAGGCCAAGGCCTTCTAAGTTCGGCGCATTATGGAGTTTATATTCCTCCGTTTCTTATTTATTTATGACAACAAAAACTTATATATGGTCCTAACTACTCAGACGTTTTACTCCTTCCATGATGTCGATAGATATCCTATATTTGCAATTTCATTACGAGGGGATAATATTATATATACTGGCTCGCCTGAATTCTGCTGTTTATTTTCACCACAATCTCAAAGACTAATATAGGATTTTTTTTTACTAAACTGTTTGAAAATATTCCAATAAAATTATTTCTCTCCGCCTTTCGAAGGTTTTCTTCTACATGCTTCAAAATTATAGGATAAACAGCCATTTAAAACAGCTGAAATTCCAATACGTTCTGTATTGCGCATGCGTAAGAATTAAAAAATGAAATGCTTACTTATTTAATATATATAAAATTGTAATTATACATTTTAAAATATACCATGTAACTTATGTAGATGCGACATTATATATATAGGGGTGATTCAAAAGGTTGTGCACAAATTTCAGGAGCTTATAGAGTGGTCGAAATACAACAACTTTTGATTAGTAACTTATGATCTGGAAAGTAATCCTGGGCCAGTAAAAGTTCTGGAATGTCAGGATGGACAAAAATTATTTTGTGCTCACACTTAAGCAAATGTAAATTTATTCACCAATTTGATTTTACAACACTTGTTTCAAAATTGCCTTCCACCACATGTTCGAGGATGTGGTTAACGTTTGTTCGGATATTGTGCGCTGTACAGGTCTTGAGTTTCGCGTGCATTGCCATTTGCTTTACCATACATGAGATGCATGTCTCGAAGGTTCTGACAACAGTGTATTCCATTTCACAAAAATCACAAATCTTCAAAGTATTGCTGTAGTTGACCTCTACAATACACTGCAGATGCCGTACTGAAATGAAAACAACCTACAGAGCGCACGAATGACTATCAGATGTGAACAGAAGAATACACAAGTACTGCGGGGCACTAAACGGTATGACAACAGAAAATTCATAAAGCTTAGAACCGCATTGAAGTTCCCGACTTTCCCAGGCTTGTAGTGACCCAGGATTACTTTCCAGACTATAAGTTACTAATTAAAAGTTGTTTTGTATTTCGACACGCCTTAAGATGAAACAGTTTTTTCGACCAATGAAAATGCAGTCATTCACCTGACTTGTTTACATAACAATTGTAACTAACTCGGAAATGTATTTTTTTTTATTCGATGCCCCAGGTTGTCATTCCGACAGTTATGGTGTTCTCTCCTAGCATTGGCGTAATTGTAACCACTTCTGAGGTTGGGGCGCCTGGAAGGCGGGGTTACGACTGCCCCTATGATATGATGATTAACAGTGTTACGCTAGTAGAGTTCTTAATCTCAGGTGTATATGAATGATGATGATCATGATGGCCATATGATGTTTCGGGGACCATTTGGGCCCTTAGAGTTTCCTGACATTTGTTAAAAATAATAAAATGAGTAGGCCTACCCGAGATCTCAGTCGGTTTCAACCAATTAAAATTTCAATAAAGATACTAACTGCATAACCTAAAAAGTTCATTAGACTGTAACTGGGAAACTATTTAACTTACCTGGCACTATCGAACTCGTAGAGTCATGGCCGCTGGGACATTAAATTCTGCATACATTTTATCTCTGGGTTAATGTTTTCCAATCATCCCCTATAATAATTTACTTCCTTCAAATCATGGTTAATGTTATTCTCCTACCTCATTCTTAGTCTACCTACTGGGAACTTTCGGTCTGGTTTTCCTACACGGTGTTTTCATTACCCTCACTAGCTCCAGGAGTCAACTTTGACCTGAAAGCGATTCATACCAAAGTGAGTTAGCACACGTGTAAGCTGTCAAAAGCTCGTTTGATGATGAATTTTATAAAATTCATTAATAGAATAGTAGGAGAGTATCATAATGACAGTCACCCAAAATCGAAACAATTAGCACGTGTAATTCACGTAGACTTTCACGGCCGGAGTTGGTATGATGATCTTGACGAAGGAGATTTTCGGGCTGTAGGCCGTGGTCGTGAGGCTTGTATTTCCCCGACGTTTCGCCGGAGACTGCGTCATGGTATCCTCAAGGGTTGTCTTGAGACTGGCAATTCTGTCCACTGTCTGTCCTATTTGTACGTCTCTGGCGAAACGTCGGTGAACTACAAGCCTCACGACCACGGCCTACAGCCCGAAAATCTCCTTCGTCAAGATCAATTAACACGTGATTTATGAGACAAAAAGTTTGGGGACCTCTAGACTAGAAGCAAGGAATTTAACCACTAGACCCACCGCGGCCGACTACCTTAAAATAATTAAGGGTATCGACTGGTGAAAACGTTGAAAAAATGGCAAAGAATGCCTTTTTTTGCTTATTGCTATTTAATAACTCTGATTCTTTAGGATCATTTCATGTAAACATTTTTATTGGGGCAGGAGGGCAAATTGAGTCCGTTACGTAAGAGTTTAAATATCCTTGCGCGTGTTGTCAGCATTACTACTTAAACTTTAATATTTCATCCATAGTAATTCTGTCCGTGGGCATGTTCTTTCATGGCAATCATAGCATTTTCATTGCTATGCGTTGCAGCTTTACTAGGGAATTATAAGTGTGGTAGCTTCCCGTTGCTTTCCACACTGGTGACGGATTGAATAATGATAAGGATGATGATGATGGCCGGATGAATTTCAGGGTCCGTTGGCCCTAAGCTTCCTGACATTTGTCTTACAGGTGAGGAATAACCCGAAAACAATCCTCACCCGAGGAGCCTGTTCCGACCAGGAATCGAACCCGGGCCCACTACGTGATAAGGCAGCACGCTACCTCGAGACCACAGCGGTGAACAAAATGCGTTTTTTTGTTTCCATTTTTTTGGCATTTTCCAAAACTTAAAATGCTCCTTTTTTATACTATAAGTGAAATTTTGTGGTTAGACTCTCACTAAATGCTAATTCAAATTTGCTATGGCAGTTACTAGCCTATTACACATGTGTTCTTTTAAATTGAGATGGAAAAAATAACGAAAGTGACTTTTTTTTCAAAAAATGAAAAGTAAGCAGTATCCTCCCTTTATGAATATTTTTTGCATAGCAAATGTGTTTAGGTGGAATCATAAAGACTCTGAATCTCAAATTTCATGAGAGAATATTTAAAAATTGCATCGTATGAGCATTTTTTTAGAAAATATTAAAAAATAGTTTTAAGAAATCATAATTCTGAAACTATTCTACATATAAACACCAAAACTTCACAGAAACGCTTCTATTAGCACATAATGTATGTTATAAAAATTTCAAAAACAATCAGATGATTACTAAAAAAAATGAGGTTCACCAGCCGGTCCCCTTAAGCTTTAAGTGATGCTTTTCGAGTTGTTGTTGCCTCGAGTTGAGTTTATTTTCGTGGTATTGTGTTTAAAGCTAGCTACTCAATTTCCTCCAGTCTGATAGATGCCAAGTTGATTTAGTAAACCGAAAAGTTTAATTACGGCTTAAATTCTGCGTGTAAACAACCAACGTATAATTAATGTAACTATTGGTAAATACAGTGCATTTATTCTCTAAGTAATTAGGCCTATATGATACAACAACGTTCTTAATCATATGTTTTATACATAATTAATTTTATCTCATACAGTGGAAAGTTAGAGGACGTCTCCGACAAACTTTTGCGTCAACATACGGGTTATAGGCTGGTCGTTAATGCCCCGTTTTTAGTTATTCTTTTGTTTCAATTTCCAAAGAAAAGATGGAAAAAGCAGCAATTTGGAGCCGGAAGAGGCTAGTAAATAAGTCTAAACCGTGAAGAAGAAGAAGAAGAGAGGAAGTTCAAACTTCCCATCCAATTCCATTATCCTACCAAGGGAACTGTCAACCATTACATGCCGAAACCTACCTTGGAATTTATCCCAGAGAAAGCATTTGTGATGTACAAGGCCATGCCAAAAAAAATCTGCCTCTTTTTAACTGCAAACGCCAAAAATCGAAGCCAGAATCTAGCAATGGCAACACCTGTACGGAGTAGATGGACTCCCTCTTGACTAATAGCGTGGTGTAATGAGGCGGGGCACGGTGCGGATGGCAGGTAGTAAGAGTTATCCAGCTCCGGAGTTGTATTACTTGCCTAAAGTTGAAATGACAGATTCGCGCTCGAATTTAGTACCTTGCAAATGAAAACAGCAGTTTTTCTTTTACGTCAGATTTATTCCGGTCTTTACTCTTGTTCTTTAGGGCATACTCGTTAATATCTACTATTATTTCTACATTGGTTTCCTTTAAATCTATTAACGGACTTGGTACATCACAACGCTTCTTGAGGAAATTTCAAGGTAGGTTTCGACAGGCAATGTTTGACAGTTTCCTTGTGAGTTCTCCTCTTCAATCCCGAAGGAAGGTTAAACAAGATAATATAGGCCTACTCAATTTTATGTTTAATAGGTTTCTAGGGAACCAAAAATATAAGATGGGGTTACGGCAGTAACATATAAGCCACATTCGTTAAGCAATGTAATTATTACAATGATAGCAAATAAATGTATTGAAATATCCACAAACCCATTTGTAAGTGCGTCAGTGATGAGTTAAAACATATAGACACACACAATGTATTAACAACAATACTGCACAATTAGTATAATTTTTTGAAACATTAAAATCCTTATATCTGAAAAAGAACAACATGTGGCTTATCATGTTATTGCCCTAAGCCCTTCATATATATATAATATATATATATATATATATATATATGTAGATTTTTGCGGATATAACTATGATCAAAAATATTTTCTTGGGTTTACCGCGGTTTTCCTCTGGTCCTCTGGATTCCGACGTTCCGGCATGATCCCATATGCCATTATCAAGGAATGATAGGTTCGAGTCACTAGTTCAGGTCTTATATAGTTAAATATAACCTATCATTCGTTGATAATGGTATGTGGGATCATGCCAAAACGTCGGAATCAGTGGCCAGAGGCCGAACTTGAATCAATGACACGGAAAACTAAGACTTTTTAATTATATATATATATAGTAATTCTGCCCGAGGGCAGGTCCTTCACTGCAATCATAGTATTTCCATGCTATGCTTGCAGCTTTACTAGGGAATTGTAGGTGTGGTAGCTTCCCGTGATTTCCACACCGGTGAAGGATGATGATGATGATAATGATAAAGATGAGGATGATGATGGTCATATGATTTCGAGAATCGTTTTGAGCCTTAAAGTTTTTCTGACATTTGTCTTACAGGTGAGGAAAAACCCCGATAAAAACCTCACCCAGAAAAAAAGCCCCGACCGGGGGTCAAACCCGGGCCCGCTTCGTGACAAGGCAGCACGCTACCTCGAGACCACAGCGGTGGACACACACACACACACACACACACACATATATATATATATATATATATATAACATATTGGGGTTTCAAAAATTTGGGGGTGCTATTATGGGGGTCCTGAATTGAGATTTTGTCAATTATAATTTTATTTTCGCTGTGATCTCGGGTTTGCGTCGCTGCCTCGTATGTAGCGAGCCCGGCTTCGATCCCCGATCGTGACAAGTTTCCTGGGTGATGTTTCTTTTCGGAGTTGTAGTTCCTCCTCGAGGCATTTGACCCAGCCCAAATAAATGACAGTATGAGACACGTGTGAACGCTATTATTGAATGTCTTTAATATACATGGATACCGACTGAACAGGACTCGCAGCATTATAAGGACAGATGAAAAAGTCAAACTTTAGTTAAAAATGTAAAAAGGTTGGATTTATTTTCTTAAAATCATTATTACTATACAAGGTGATTCTATAAGAGCGTGCAAAATTTAAACAGGTTATAGGGGATGGTCTACTGAACAATTGTACTACATCCTTTAGTTCCTGCGAGGAAGAACATGATGATTAGGAAGTCATGATGCAGGATGTGACTTGACTCTCCTTGATTATTTCCTATGGGGATATCTAAAGTATCTTGTGATTCTGACTCCATTGAAAACGGACATGGAATTAGTTGTCAGGATTGTTGCTGTCTATGATGTTATTAGAAAACAATAGGGGCGGCAGAATCTTGTACGTCGATGTCATATTTGCACTGAGGTTGGTGGCCGTCAGTTTAAGCAACTGTTGTAAGGTGTAAAATGGTACGTTATTTATATCAATGATTGTAATTGCAATTAACCTATAAATAATGTAAATAAAAAAAAAGACTACACAGAATGTAAAAGACAAGTTTACCCCATATCTTCTCGGACCTAGGTTTTAAAATTGTTCCGCGGAGCATCCTCCATGTCCTCTTTAATTTTTGCACGCTCTTGCAAAATCACCCTGTATGTACTTTCACATCACTAAAGAAAATTGTTCAATTCCACTTCAAAAATAGCTTTAAAAACATGTTCATGGATTTTTGGGGTGTGGAATCAATTGTAACGAAATGGACGAGACTGAAAAAAGTAGTGTGCCAGAATCAAACGGGAGAAACCCCGAAAAAATCGATTCGTCCATCATTAGCCCCTCGTGTAGTGATCAAGTCGCGAACTCCGGGCCCAGATGTGGAAAGCGAATGTCTAACCATTTCATGGTATCGTAAAAAATAGACGAGGATAAAGTTCAACAACTACCGCTAAAATGTTTGGAAGTTCGAGGCAGACACCATGCGCATGCGCCACCAGATGAAAGTGGATACAATTTTTAATCGCGCAATGCAGCCAACATACACAACGATGTTTGTAATTTAATAAAACGTATTTTAGGCCTAAACTAACCTAAAAGCTAACCTAACGCAATTTAAGTACTCTAACCTGTAAAATAATGCAATGCCCAAAAAAGGTAATATAGTAAGTTCTGAAGTATATGTTGGCTGCATTCGTACATACAAAAAAATATAATGGCTGGAAATAAATATAGCTGCTACATCAAATGGTACGTACTGTTAAATAAAATAAAATAAATATCTTCAACTCGCGTCCAACTCAAGTCGAGGAATGAGATGAGATGAAGCCCCTATATTTATAGAGATCTGTGAACTACAAGGATGCCGGCCGACTACTCCTCACGCACCGACACAAGGGCGGATGAACGAAATGAAACGAAATGGATGAGTGTGGAGAAATAGTGAAATGAAATTTGTGGCAGGGGAAAATGGGAGAAACCCGGAGAAAAACCTGCCCAAGCTCCGTTTCGTCCACCACGAAACCCACATGGAGTGACCGAGCCACAATCTCGGGACCCCAGCGGTGAGAGGCGAGCGTCTATTCTCGGAGCCGCCACTATTAAATATTAAATTAAAATATAACAAAAAATGTTTAGAAAATACATATTTAAATGTTAGTTAATATTAAAAAGAATATTAATCCGTGAACGTAAAATGGCATTAGAATGTGTGTAAGGTATTTTAAAATGTGCAGTAGTTGTTGGAAACTTGAACCACTGGCGAGATTTGACTTTAGATGTTAAAACGTATAAATGAGAAAGAAATAAAAATGACAGAATTCTCACTGAGATTCAATTTACAACGTGTCAATTGTTTTAAGCCAACGTAATGGTTTCACTTACAAACGCATCGAGATTCACAGTTTATGAATATTCATTCTAGAGTAGCGTGAACTTTATTTCTTACCTTGGAACAATCTTCATGATCTTCAGGCTTGAATACACTACGCACATTTCACTAAACACTGATACACATAGTCAAATGCACAAGGAATTAACAGCAACACGATGTTGTACTAACTGGATATAAATTTGAACTGTTTTGTAACGAAGTTGTCCACAAATTGTAACTGTGACTGACACCCGTGGTCGCGACACAAGTTTGTTACAATAGAAACCAAGCTATAGTAGTAACAGATTCTAACTTCATTACTCGCTACAGTTTCCAGAACTTTACACAAAAGGAAGAACCGGTAATATCCGCGCGCCATTCTATCTACAAGCAATATTATAGCGCCACTACAATACAATTATTACCGAACTGTAAGTCACGGCCCATTCGATGACAAATCATGTTCCTGGCGCCAGAAAACTGCATCTCAGTCAACTGTTTCTTTTTGCAATTGTTCAATGCAGCATACGAGATCGTTATTGATTTATTGAATTTAATTATTTAATAATCAAAACAATAACAAACAAATAATTATTAGACACTAGCGGGACCTGAGACGATGTTCGCGTGGACAAAAAATTTAAACAGGTTATGTGGTTCCACCTAGTGACAACTCTATAAACTTTTGTGCATGCGCATTATTATTCTGTAAGATTAGAAAATATACGCCCTATTAGGAAAAGTAAAGTAAAGTTTTTTTTTTTTTTTCCTGGACTATTTAACTCATGCCCCAAATGGGAGTCAATGACCAATCACGTTTCAATGAATTTTATTTGACAACCAATCACAGTCGATATGATCTTGAAGTAGATTTCCGGCCGTGAAAGCCTAAGTCAAACAACAGTCATGTTTCACCTCGATAATTATCGATTTTTTATTATCAAAATAAAGAAAGCTCCTCCTTTTTAATACTCTGAACAGGTCAGAGCATTATTTTGCAGTGATTGTCTCTCTAACAAATATGTTGAATATAGCAAATAATGAACAGATTCATTCGACCT
Organism: Diploptera punctata; assembly: GCA_030220185.1. Taxonomy (NCBI): domain Eukaryota; kingdom Metazoa; phylum Arthropoda; class Insecta; order Blattodea; family Blaberidae; genus Diploptera; species Diploptera punctata. The sequence continues at coordinate 20,144 of JASPKZ010009732.1, read as the reverse complement.
ATACATTTGACAATTGTGTGTTCAATAACTGTGTTTTTAAATACTGATTTTACTTAATTGTTTCCGAAAAATGAATTAATAACCTATAATGTTGGTTATAATATACAGTTTGATGTATTTCATTTGTTCTCCATTCTTACAATATTGCTATCCTATTTGGCAATAAATAGTATGATCAAGTTGCAGTAATAAACAAATTAAACATAACCAAACATTTCTCATTTGTTTTCAAACATCGCCGTTTACATTAAATACATAAATATTTTAAAATAACTATATTTAAACAATGATTTGTGAGTAAACAGCTTAATTTTATGCGTTAAATAGTCCTAACAAATGCCACTCTTGATTTCCAAATAGTCTACATAAATTGTGATAAACCTTTTTTATTCAATGTCCCAGGTTCTCATTTCGACATTTCTGGTGTTCTCTCCTGTAGATTACCATAACTTGTCCAAACTAACCCTAACTTGCCCATCTAACACTAACTTGCCCATTTTCTCACCGTAATTTGTCCACGTATGTAGGTGGACTCTTGAGACAGAATGCCCTTATATGAGAGCAAATATGTTGGTAATTGGCTCCAGCGGGAACATGTGTTATCACATTGGTCAACATGACGCTAAAGGTCACTTTTTCACTAGTGGCTTGGTGGCATGGAATAACCAAAATACAACAGCTTCAAAAAATTCACGGACGAAGAATTGTTAAAGACGGCCTTACAACTGTTGCAGAAAAAATCCGTCCGAAACCTGTCCCATGGTGTTGTTACAGAACGTACATCAGATACAGCTATTATAAAGTGGATAAAAATATTATTATTATTGTTATTATTATTATTATTATTATTATTATTATTATTATTATTATTATTATTATAGCGATCATCATAATCATTATCATTTGCCCTCATGTAGGCCTACATTTTAAGTTCAGCAGAGTTAATACGTGAATTTGTCTAATAGGCAATATACCCTATATTTCCCACATGGGGACTCCGATGCTCCGTATAGGAAATGTTGTTAACCAAACTAATTTAGGTACACTTATTTACCTAGAGATGTTATCGAGTGAAATGTGGTTAGCATATCGCTTCAATGAGGCAACTACGATATTTTCATTAATATTTAAAGGAAGTGGCACTACGAGGTTTATTTTCATTAATAATTGAGTTACAATTTAACACCTCACCTCGTAATTGTATCAATTATTAACTAAGGTGTTACTTGAATTGATGGATTTTACATAGAGGTCTTTTATTCAGGCTTACGGATTTTTATAAGCCTGAAAAATTTCAGACTCGGGACCAGACTTAAAGTTGGACTTGTGCTTGAATTTTAGCACCCTAAAAATCCTTCTACTCTAGCCGGGTATGAACCCGCGACCTTCGGGACTATAGGCAAGGAATATAACAGTAGGCCACAGCGTCCGACAATGGGCCAATTAATCAGTTTGTATGTTGTAAAAACATTATGCCAGATACCAGCCGCCACTGTTTTTTGTCTGAGTTCGTTCTACCACTACTTCAGTCTGCTAGCTATTGTTTACACTGATTCATAAAACGAAGGTTAGATTGGGAACAAGAGCTTGTGAGCGTTATTCGACATCCCTACAATAAACTATGAACTAATCTGGTGTACACTAACTTGCTATTTTCACATTTAACGAAATAAAATGAGTATAGGTGGACTCTTGGCATAGAATAACCAAACTATCATTAAAGAAGGGTAAAAAAATATATAATACCTGGAAACTTTTTTTTTATACAATGTCAATTGCTATGGTCCTGTTCCGGTAAATGTAACCATCTTGGTAAATCCTAAGGCATGTGGCAGGAGGTCACATTGCCGAGTGGAGGAGGGAAGTAATAGCCATGCAAAAAAAAATGTCTTATTAATAATAATAAAATAAATTGTTATAAAAACAACACTATTCTATAATGAACACTCAAAACATATGAGAAAACATAAGTATTCATTAACACAGAACTAGTAGATAAAAAAAATTCAACTTGTAGTAACTATTATGTTTTCAAACTGAGTGAAGTTACTGGCAGTACCTGCAACTCACACTCCCCTCTTACCGCACCATACAACATAGACCCCTCAAATGCGGCTACAGAAGTCAGAACTGAACTATATGTACTTAGAATATTAATTAAAGGGAGTACAGGGACTTTTGTCGTCCCAACTTTGCTTAAAAAGCATTAAACTGAAAGTAGCCTATATAAAATTATTCTCCCAGTTATATTATATGGGTGCGAAACATGGACTCTTTATTTAAGGGAGGAGAAAAGATTACGAGTATTTGAATACAAGGTTCTTAGGAAAATGTTTGGACCAAAGGAAGATGGACAGACAGGCGAATGGAGAAGTCTACTAACGGTGAGCTACCGGTACATAGATAGTGCCATTGAGTTAGTTAACAAAACCAATACAATAGTCGTATTCTTCTTCTTCTTCTGGTGTTCTCTCCTGTTGTATTATATTACCAATTGCCTGTTCCGCCTCACAGTTGTTCTGTCCATCTTTTCACTGGCCTTCCTACATTCCTTGAACCTCTTGACCTGTAGTTAAATGCTGCTTTTGGTGACAATACAATAGTAAACTAGTTTTTACAACATAGTAAATCAGCAAACGCACTGCAATAACACTATCAAAAATAATAGTACGCCATCTATAGTTATGAACATACACAGAGCTATGGAAGGTTCGCCCTACATCAAAATGATCTTCTTCTGGTATACAATCTTCAATGTCGTAGTCCAAAGTTGAGCATTAGCCTCTCCTTTGATATGAGTTGCTAGACCAAGTTAATTTAGTTATGCATATTTTCCCACACATGTCATGAATGGTATGCGGTCAACATACCGACCAATGAGACATCTAACAGGCAACTAAGATAGTACTTAAAGTCCGTCCGTGGAATGTGTAGAGAAATTCGCGCATCGTGTCAGTGGGAGGTAGGACGGAGCCTAAGAGCGCACGCGCCCATTGCTTTCCAAGTCAGTCTGAAGGTGAACGCTGGAAAGTTACGATCCCTCCGAGTTCTGCATAAACATTCCATTGCGAACATTCAACAAGAGCGAAATAAGTAATGTCACGTGATATGTTCTCCCTCCTGCACTTCCTTCCGCAGCATCATTGGCCGTGCATGTTTTACCCGTCTCCTGCATAGATGGCTTACTTCGAACAGCTTCTCTACATATTCTACGGACAGACTGTAGGATGACGAGGTCGATAAATTTTGTTTAGATGCCTTTTTATTCATGCTTAAGGATCTTTTGCGAGTGTGAAAACCTTCAGACTCGGGACCCACGACTTAAAGTCCCTCCCGGAGAATTGCTCCATGAATTTTTTCCAGCCTAAAAAAATCCATCGACCGCGGCCGGATTTGAACCCGCGACCCTCGGGACCAGCGGCAAAGAGCATAACCCCTAGAGACTACTTAAATATATTCACTAAATAATAAGAGAAATAAAAAAGGCTTAAACCCCATAAAAATAATAAATAATTTAAAGATAACCAACCAAATATAAATCAACGGCATCACACCAAGACCTTGGAACCTCACCTGCGGCTATTTGCGATTACTGCTGAGTTTTCGCTCTGTCCTCGAAACACTACCGAACGAATCAACATCAATGGGCTGAAGAAGGCACGTAAGACCCCCAAAACAGCCGGAAGGGACAGGCCCCGGGTTCGTCCCCTTCGATTCCACTTGGAGACGGGTGGCCAGGGCACAGAAATCTGGCCCAAACTATCTCACGAACCCAAGTGACAGGAAACGAGGGGGCTCTATTCTTCCAACACTTAGTCTAATCTAGCCTAACTAACTCACTGGACCTATCAAACCCATAGGTTCAAGGGCGCGCTGATATCTCTGTCCTGAACTAATGTTTCCCAAATCATCCCCAGTATAATCTACTTCCCTCAAATCATGGTTAATGTTGTTCTCCCACCTCATTCTTGACCTACTCCTGGGCGCTTTTCCTCTGGTTTTCTTATAAAGGGTTTCCATGCCTCTCTTTCATTCCCCATTCGTGCCACATGTCCTGCACATTGCAGTATACTAGATTTAACTGTTCTTATTACATCTGGTTTGTCATAAATATCATGTAGCTCACTGTTATGTAATGTTCTCCATTTGCCTATCTGTTCATCTCTCTTTGGTCCAAAAATATTCCTAAGAACTTTTGTTTCTCAAATATCATAATATTTTCTTCTCCTCCCTTAAGGTAAGAGACCATGTTACACATCCATATAATATAACTGGGAGAATAACAGTCTTATATATTTCTGTTTAATGTTTTTTTGAGAGAAGTTGGGATGACAAGAGTCCCTGTAATGCATGTTGGCATGAATGTTTAGAGTAGAGCTTATGATTAATTTCTATGGCTATGCTAGAGGTGTTACTTTTAAATGAAGTTTGAATCAGAAAATAAAGTTACTAAAATATCTATTATATTTTAATTAATTACATAATATAATAACTCAAAAAAAATTAAACATATACATTATATAAAGGCTTTTAAAACATTGATTGCATCAGAAATAAAAAAGACATATGATGTAATCTATGTTACAACCACAATTTTTTTATGTGGGGAAGAGAACATTCAACTTTTTTTTTTCTTAAAATCTAATACACTGCCCATTAAAACAAAACAAAAATTAGAGCTTATATAACCTGACAACTTCATGGCTTGAACCCAATGGCACTGTGGGTCAAGAATGCTACAGAAAGTGAGAAACATACTATATACTGATATTGAACTTTATACGAAAAAATTACTATGAGGTTTAATTTAAGGTTTAAATTGAAATGTTTTATACCTCACCTCATATCCAGTCTTCTAATTATACTGGTTTCGAAACTTGGGCAGCTTCACCTTCAGTAATTTCTTTTCGACTGGTGTTATGTTGATCAGGAGAACTGCTTCTTCCTCCCTCTGTTGGTGGACCGATGAACCTCCTGATCAAATCAGAATCCCTGATTTCAGAATTCAAATTCAGAAGAAAAACTTATGAACTTCGAAATTCCCAATGATTCTGATTTGATCTGGAAGTTCATTAGACCACCAACAGAGAGAGGAAGCAGTTCTCCTGATCAACATAACATCAGATGACAAGAAATTATTGAAAATGAAGCTGCCCAAGCTTCGAAACCAGTATAATTAGAAGACTGGATATGAGGTGAGGTATAAAACATTTTAATTTAAATCTTATACTATTCTAATTCTGAGCTAAGATCCAGTTTTACAGTAAACAAACTTGCATAAAGTATTACTTCACCGTCACTGTCTATTGGGGGAACTCTGGTGCTACTTTTGCCTGCCATATGACTGAATTGTGTATGAAACATTGTTCTTAGCAACATCGTATTTTATGGGAAATAAGACTGAATAAAAGAAAAGATGGTACCAATAATTAGGAAAAACATCCATTCCCTATTTATTTATGACAAAAAATTATATATGAGCCTACTTAATTAGATATTTATACTTTTTCCATGATGTCAATAGATACACTTTATTTACCGGTACAATTTCATTATGAGCAGAATTTATGTTCTGTGCTGACTCACCTGTAAATTCTGCTGATATTTTCACCACATCCTCAAAGGTTAATGTAGGTTATTTTTCACTGAACTGTTTGAAAACATTCAAAATAATTTGTTTCTCTCCGCTTTTCAAGTGCTTTGCTTTCCAATGTTCAAGAAATTCTACAGATATTTTGCCATTTGGGAACAACTGAAATTCCAACATATTCTGTAATGCACATGTGTAAGAATATAACTATGCTTATTTAATAATTAAGACATTCTGTCTATACCCTTATGGTTGTTTTTGTCAAACATATGTTTCAAGATTTCTGAGCCCCATCATCAGATGTCTGTAATTGCTGATGATGGGGCTCAGAAGTCTTGAAACATATGTTTGACAAAAATCAACCATAAGAAGTAAGAATGTACAGACCAAATATCTTAATTATTAAACAAACCTCTTAATGTTACTTCCTATTGTATTTTAAAATACTTATTCAATCTATTAAAATTGAAATTATGTATTTTAAGATTCTTTCCTGTAACTTACATAGATATTTGCTAGATAATATATATTTTTATTCCCTTTATTTCGGGTGTTAGAGAATGAACTACATTTTCTTACACACTTGAAGATAAAACCATTATTCGAACAGTGAAAATGCAGTCATACATCTGGCTTGTTTACATTACAACTGGAAGATACCTTAGAAAAGGTATAATGTGGTATTGTCATACCTGCTTAAGGTCCTCAGGGAGGAAAACTATATTTTGAGTCTGTTTATCTTACCGCAATATTAATGTTAATTTATTCTTAAATATGTTTTGAATAGATCTATATCATACTCAGCATCTTGCACAGACTCTTGCCCAGTCTGTGCAAGATGCTGAGGATGGTTAAGATCTAATTGAAACATGTTTAAGAACAAATCAACATTATATTGAGGTAAGATAAACAGACTCAAAATAATATAATTAAAGAACCTCAAAATATTACTTTTATAATAAAATGTTAGGGAAACTATTACTGTATTTCTCACAGACAGCTACTGGTAAGCTCTAATAATTTCAACAATGTAGATTCTCTTTACATATTTACAAGGAGTTCCACTGACAGTTTGTCAAACCTAATAAAAAAAAAACTTGGTGGTCAACAAGTCCACTCCAAGCTATTGTTATGGATCCATTCAAAGAGAAAATGAGAAAACCATTCTTATGGCAATACTGTGTAGGGGTTTGTTGTATTGACTGTGAAGGTTACACACACACCCTCAAAGGGATTGGTGCCTCATGGAGTGAAAGAGATAGAAGATCACTAGTTCACGTATTTCCTGGAGTTTTACTTGAAGTTGTCAAGCTATAATGCAGTATACAATAAGTGACAGACAAGTACTGACACCTATCTACATACATATAAACTACAAGATAATTATATATTACAAAGAAAAATTATGTTCGAACCAGGAGTCAAACCCGAATTTTCTTTTCTAATATAAAACTATATCCAATTCTGAAAAGTTTAATTTTAAAATATAACATCAAAATAGATGATAAATATTTATAAAAAGATCCTAAAACATAAAGAAAATTAAAAATATACAAAAAAAATACATGAAAATAGTTAAAAAGGAGACTTATAATAATATCAATTTTGTGAATGTTTTTTTAATGAAAATGTTATGTGATTCTACCAAGCACCCAATAGGTGGAGCAAGAATGAGATGGGAGAATAACATTAACTGTGATGAGGGAATTATATCATACAGAGGATGATTGGAAAACATTAGCTCAGGATAGAGATGTGTGGAGATCTTATATCTGCAAGGCCATGAACCTAGGGTTTGGTAGTGCCAATGAGTTAATATATGTGATCCTACCACAAGCATTAATAAGTCCTTAGGAAAGTAGGAAGTTACGATTCCCAGATCAGCACGAGATATCAGCCCTGTGTGACAGCTTTACCCTCAGAATATATATTAGGTACTCATTTCTGTTGAAACTGAGTTGATTGCAGGGTCATGGTTCTGCAGAAAGTTTGGGTCAGTTTAAAAACCCTGATTCTATCATGACTTGAAATTTTTATCTTTCATATTATTGTATATCCATCCATAGTAATTCTGCCCTAGAGCACTCCAATCAAAGCATTTTCATGCTTTGCAGCTTTACTAGGGAATTGTAGGTGTGGTAGCTTCCCGTTGAAGGATGATGATGATGATGGCCATATGATTTCGGGGACCGTTGGGCCTTAAAGTTTTCCTGACATTTGTCTTACAGGTGAGAAAAAACCCCGATAAAAACCTCCCTGACTGGGGGATCGAACCCGGGCCCTCTCCGTGACAAGGCAGCATGCTACCTCGAGACCACAGTGGTGGACATATAGTATATAGTGAATATAAAATATTTTATTATAGAAATGATCATTATACATGGTTCACACATCTGACTTGTTTCCACTTCAAAATTAAGTTGGAATTTTTAGCTCAACTTCGATCCCTTTTTTCCATTGGATGGTATTCTAGAATTTGATGATACAAACTGTCATGAGACATTCATAAGAGGGCTTATACAGTGAGAATGCAGTTTTTACAAAAAATTTAATAATTCTTAATGGGTTTTCTTCAAATTTTTCACACTTATCCTATATGAATTTTAAAAAATTCTATATGAATTTAGCTTTAAGTTGATAATTTAATACATGTGACAACTATAAATATATATCTGGAATAGAATTTTTCACTTAAATAAATTCATGTCATCACAAAAAAATAAGATTGTACCTAAACTGAATAAATAGAAACCAACTACTTTTTTTAAAATTAAAACTGACATTGTAATATAGATACTGGACCTCAATGAAGATTCTAATTGGTTTCATACTGAAGGTACAGATTTTTAAATATGTATATTTAACAAACTGTACATTTTGCAATATATCTGCCTAGCAAACTGCTCATTTTTCATTCAAATTCAATCATTGAGGCCCATCCTCTAGAGACTGTGATAACAGACTTGTGTGCTAAATTTTACTGAAATCCAATAAACAGTTCTTGAGATATTGTGTTTTTTGTATTGAAAAATTAAATTTTGAGGAAAGCCAGTCTAAAGTTTCAACATGTTTATACATACAATCCATGCAACAAACTCCATGGCCTTAAAGGCCCTTGGCCTACCAGTTAGCTGCTTGCCTCACATCCACATGTGTTAATCACAGTGGTAGATAATCATACAACCAGTGTATAGGGAACATGTGGTCAGCACATCGGGTCCCCCAACCATTATAGATGGCTTTCTCTACCTGCAGCCACTACTTATTGTACACTACCCAAATTCCTCATGATGCTTTGTAGGCACTGGTTCCACACTGGCCGAAGTTCCATGAGAAAATTTCTTCCCCAATGGAGACTCAAACCAGTGCAAGTCCCGAACCCCTGTGCCAAAGCATCTAGACTTAACCACTTGTCTCTGGCACAGAATCAGAACCAAAAAATATTGTAACATCACTAATAATTGGATTTTTAATTGAAAATTTGGAATAGAATAAAGAAATGTATAACATGGACTCTTACTTTAAGGGAGGAAAGGAGATTACGAGTATTTTGAGAATAAAGTTCTTAGGAAAATTTTTGGACCAAAGAGAGATGAACAGACAGATGAATGGAGAAGACTACATAACAATGAACTACATGGTCTTTATAAGAAGCCAGATATAATAAGAACAGTTAAGTCCCATAGACTGCGATGGGCAGGACATGTTGCGCGTATGGGGAATGAAAGACGTGCATGGAAACTTCTTGTAGGAAAGCCAGAAGGAAAACGCCCAGTTGGTAGACCAAGAATGAGGTGGGAGAACAACATTAACTATGATTTGAGGGAAGTAGATTATACAGGGAATGATTGGAAAGCACTAGCTCAGGATAGGGATGTATGGAGAGCTTATGTCCGTGCGGCCATGAACCTACGGGTTCGATAGTGCCAGTGAGTAAGTAAGTAAGTAAGTAAGTATTTAATATTTAGCATTTAATAAACTTCAAAAGATTTTCAGCAAATTTAACATTAAGTTAGCACCGAAAAATGATTATAGCCTGAATAGATTAATTAAAACCAACAAAATTAAAAGATTGACGAAGACAACAAATCAGGGATTTATCAAATAGATTGTAAAGATTGTGAAAAAGTGTACATAGGAAAAACAAAAAGGAACTTGAATACAAGATAGAATGAACACCTTAGAAACATTAAAAATGGAGAAATAGAAAAATCTGCAATAGCTGCACATGCATGGTGAGAAAAACACAGAATCAAAGCTAAGGCCAAATTACTGAAACAGTTAGATAAATCCAAGAAACTCCCAATTTGGGGGAAAATTTACATCCACAAGAATAAAGAGAAAATAATGAATTTTCAAATTCCCGGGGAAAAAGAAAAAAAAATTTGGAAGTTCATCGGTCAGCCAACAATTTATGAAATCTTTGCTTGTATTTTTTTGCAAATGGCGGCTTCTTTATTAAGAAGACATTTATATTTATATTTATATCAATGTAGGATCACATCTACAACCAGGAGATTGGATGGACCGACAAAACTGGCTATTAGGAATCGGACGATGTCAAAAACATTAATCAACCGATGATCTATCTATCTATCAAATATGATTTATCCATCATTGAGATGTATGAAATGAATAATAAAAACATTGAAAGAAACCATACTGGCTTTAAAATGTAATGTAATGTAAAAATTCCCAAATAAATGTCTTCTTAATAAAGAGTCCGCTATTTGCAAAGAGAGAAGCAAAGGTTTCATAGCATTTGTTGCATGGAAATTGACAACATATATAAGAGAAAAATTTTGCTTTTAGATTAGAACTCGCCCAAATGACTCTGTCAGTAGAGCATTGACCTAGAAAGCCAAAGATCCTGGATTCGAGTTCCAGTCTGAGCGTATAATTTTTCTCATCACTGAGATGTATGAAATGAATAATAAAAACATTAAAAAAATATGTATTTATTTAAGAAGAATTGTATCACCTCACCTCACTTCCTTTGGGACCTAATTAAGTTCCATCTTCAGCACTTTCATGACCATTGTTGTCTTGAAGAGCTGCCAGAATGAAAGAACATCTCAGGAATGTCAAACATGGGGAAGTACCAGCCCACGCATGGTAAGAAAAATATCAAATCAAAAGAAAGGCTAAATTAATATCAAAAATTGAGAAACCTAAAGAGCTCACAGTTTGGAAAAAATCTACATTCAAAAAAATGAAAAGGAGAAATTAATGAATTTTTAAATTCTCAGGGAAAGTGATTTGATTTTGAGGTTCTTCATTCTACCAACAGATGGAGCAGGAGGTGGCTCTTCAAGACAACAACGGTCGTGAATGTACTGAGGATGGAATCTAATAAGATCCCAAAATTAATCTAATAAGAAGAAGGAAATGAGGTGAGGTGATACAATTTTTTTTTAATAAATAATATCTGATAGTTTTTATTACTCATTGCATACATCTCAATGTCGGATAAATTATATTTGAAGAGAAAAATTATATGCTCAGACTGGGGCTTGAACCCAGGACCTTTGACTTTCTAGGCCAATACTCTACCGACTGAGCTACCTGATTAAGTTCTAATCTAAATGCAAATGTTTCTTTTATATACGCTGTTAATTCCAATGCATCAAATGCTATGAAACCTTTGCTTCTATCTTGCAAATGGCAGCTTCTTTATTAAGAAGACATTTATTTGGAAATTTTACATTTATAAAGCCAGTATGACTTCTTTTGATGTTTTTATTATTCATTTCATACATCTCAATGATGGATAAATCATATTTGAAGAGAAAAATTATACGCTCATACCGGGTTCAAAGGCTCTGGATTGAAGCCCTCATCTAAGCGTATAATTTTTCTCTTCAAATATTATATATGATAGTGTTAATTTGTAAAAATTCAAAATCAAAATTGTAACAGAAGTTTATAAACATCATTACTTGTCTGGCAATAAAAAATATAAAAAATATATAGGTTATTATATTAAAATGATGTTGAAGTACAATGCATTTACACTTTTTATAACTCATATATATTGTGCTCTTCTTCCACACATACCAACAAGACAATCAAGTATCTAAATATATTCTTATTTATATTCAAAATATTTACAATGTAATGCTCCAACGTGAGCTACAACAAGTCTTTATTTCAAATAAAACACATCAAGAAATCATTACCACTAACATTCTCAATTCCAGGTCATTCTTTCTTTATTAGGTTGTCTCAAAACTAAAGTCAGGATTTTTACAAACTAAAAGGTAAGATTCTAAGATAGTATAATGAAAAGTTAGACGTATGACTGTCTTTTGTCTTGGTTTCACACACAAACAGTTGAATAATATATACTATCTGGATTGCATTCTTATCTGTTATTACATAAAAATACTGACTCTAGTCATAAGTAGCGCAAGGATTTTAATGCACTAAAAGTTAAGATTGCAATACAGATACTATATATTATTCAATTGTGTGTGTGTGAAACCAAGATAAAAAACAGTCAGAAGTCTAACTTCTCATCATATTATTCAAGGATTTTAATGCAATAAGAATTAAGATTGCAATACAGATACTATATATTATTCAATTGTTTGTGTGTGAAACCAAGATAAAAGACAGTCAGAAGTCTAACTTCCCATTATATTATTCAACTGTTTGTATGTGAAACCAAGACAAAAGACAGTCAGATATCTAACTTTTCATTATATTATTCAACTGTTTGTATGTGAAACCAAGACAAAAGACAGTCAGAAGTCTAACTTTTCATTATATTATTCAACTAATTAAAACATTTTGTCTAATCATTCTTACCTCTTATAGTTGTTTTTGTTGAACGTAAGTTTCAAGGTTTTTAGCCCCAACGTCAGCAATTGAGTCTGTAATCGCTGACGATGGGGCTAAGAAGCCTTGAAACATATTTTCGGCAAAAAAAACTATAAGAGGTAAGAATGAACAGACAAAATGTTTTAATTATTAAACAAACCTCTTAATGTTACTTACTATTGTATTTTAAAATATTATTCAACTGTTTGTATGTGAAACCAAGACAAAAGACAGTCAAAAGTCTTACTTCTAATTATACTATATTACAATCTTAACTTTTACTGCATTAAAATCGTTGCCCTACTCATAAGTAATGTCGGATTTTAATGTAATGATCTGTGTCTGGTGGAATTTGTAAGGTGTGATTCACTGGGAGGTTTCAAATGGGCATCCAGTCGATGTGGATCTTCATTCTCAACAACTAAAATGAATTAGTTAAATTTTGAGCATTAGTTAACTGAATAACAGGACAATGCAAGACTCAATACTACACAAAAAACCATGACAAAAATTAAAGAATTGGCAGAAATCAAACCGCTATCACACCCAGCATATAGCCCTGATCTTACATCTTCACATTACCATCTGTTTCGATCCATGCCCCATTTCTTGCATGATATTTCAAATATATATTTTCAGCTGTGGTGAACTAGTGGTTATGTTCCTTGCCTCTAGCCCTGAGGGTCATGGGTTCAAACCCAGCCAGGGTCGATGGATTGTTTAGGATGGAAAAATCCAATGAACAAGTCCTCTGGGAGGGACTTTAAGCCATTGGTCCCAAGTACAAAGATTTCAGGCTCATAAAAGATCCTTAACCTGAATAAAGAAGCCCCTAAGCAACATTTACTGACCTTTTTCATCCTGGTATTGTCAGATCAACAGATCTGTGTCCTGGTGATACGCGAACTGAACACTAATTTATTTTCTGCCTCAGTAAATCATTTCCCCTCCCTGTATTCCTACCTGTCTCTTTTCTTTCTCCCTTCCCACTTCTCACAATTTTGAGCCTTCTTGGGGGACAGATTATTTGCACTTGCAGTCCAGTGTTGTCAACTCAACATGAACACTGCAGCTCGGAGTGGTGAAAGGAATATTATTAAGCAAATAATGAATGTCAAGTCAGCATCATTAGACCTACTTAAATATTAAGAAGTAATAATTAACCTTACATGATTCAATATTCAAGATCCATGACACTGTTTGGGGGAAATTTGGCAACATCCCTATATGGAAATGTTCATGGCTACTGGTGGGAGGGAAGTGCTTGGAATGAAATGAGAACATGCATCAACTTTTCTAAGAACAACTGCAGCACTGAAGGGACACAGATCTATTGGTCCGATAATAATACCTTAGTTGCCTACTAGATATCTGATTGGTTCAATTTGTTGACAGCATACCATACATGACATCTGTAGGGAAATATGTGTAACTAAATAAACTTGGTCTAGTAACTCCTAACAAAGGAGAAGCTAAGACCCAACATCAACATTGGGCTGTTAGGCCATTGTAGATATAGATTTCAAATATATTGAAAAACTTTGAAGCTATGGAAGTGAGACACAACAAATTCTTTGCATCAAAAGCCAGAGGCTGATACTATCATGGTAACAATAAACCTTGCTTAAAGATGAGACATTTCAAGATGAAGCTGACATAGTAAAGAAAATCACAAATTTCACAAAAACTATGGGAATAATTAATAGTATTATGAAACCATCTTTCTGAGAAGTGTAGCTGGCTGCAAATTTCTAGATAAAAGAAGAAGTGAAGATATTAGAGATGAGCTAAATATTTTTAAACTTTTAGATAAAATAAAAGAATGTAGAAAAAAACTGAAAAGAATGTGTTCAAAGAATGAAAGATGAACGCATACAAAAAAAATTATGCTTAATTACAAATCAAAAGGAGACCGAAGAGATAGATTCAACTTTTTGAATGAGAATATATGAGACTGGAATAAGCTATATGGGCTTAATTCATGATTGATGAAGATGATGAAATCATCTTTAGTACAGAAGAACACAAGATTACAGATTTATAAGGTTCTCGCAAGATCAGTATTAAGATATGACATCGAAGCATGGACAACACGTAGAAGAGATGAAAGCCGAATAACAGCAAATGAGATGTGATTTATGCACCATACAGCAGGCTATACAAAGTGGGACCATAAAAGAAATGAGTAAATTATGGAAAAGTTGGATGTAGAGCCCATTCTCCATCATATACAAAACTACCAGAAGAACTGAAAAGTCCATCTTCAACAAATGCCATCTCATAGAATCCCAAAAGCTATGCTTCGTTACTGCCCCCAAGCAACAGATCACTGGAGTGTCCAAAAAAAGCACTGAATGGAAAATTCCTCTTTGAGACCATAACAGCCACATGGCCTAATACTTGCAGGAATGATGATGATGATGATGATGCTTGAAGATCGATCAAGACCATAGAATCTGATGGTATTTTACTTTGAAAGCGTAGTTACATTTCTTGTCACAATAAAATTCCACATAAAATTGTGTTTAAAAGAGACATTACTTATGACATGAGATAGTATTTGCATCTTATATCTTATCCGCTCTTAGAGTGATCCTAACATAAACAAATGCCAATTGTATCCTTCCACTATTTGCGCCACAATTACTGTCACATTGACAGGGAGCACATGTGATGTATATAAGACATGTGATCGTTGAATGGATAGATTACAAGAAAGCTGGTGAGAGTTTTCACTGAACTTGTGAAATACATTTAAAAAACTGTGTTTTTTTACCACTAGTTAAAGCTTTGCCAAACTTGTGTTTTAAAATTAGATGGCAACACAGCAACAGAAGACTTGACAGCTTCAACCAGTTTGTTGCATCAGAATCGACTGAAGCATGACACAAATATTTCATCCATATGTAATAAACTATTTTATGTTGTAATTATTGGTTAGGTATATTTTAGAATATTTTATATGTTTTGAATATTATTATTTTTCATTCACGAAGAATAACAAGTATATTCAGAGAACATATTTTTAATTTAATGAAGGGGACTAATTTTTTGCATATTTATTGCTTCTACATTGTATGTCGATGCCCATAACCAATGACAAGTGAGCAGGTCACATGGTTTTGTTTTGATGAGGATCACTTTAAGAGCGGATAGTCTTTAAATGAAGTTCACAGTGGCACAAGTTGATTTTTCCTCAAAAAAATGTGAGAAATACCTTAAAATGAAGTGAGAAGCTGAACTCAGAGTAATCGAAAATCGCCATATTTACAATGAAAAATATATATTAGTCATTGCTCAAAGGGTGTCGCCAACATATCACAAAAACCCACTAACAAACAAATGAATGCTAATTATATTTGAAGAGAAAAATTATATGCTCAGACTGGGGTTTGAACCTAGGATCTTTGGCTCTCTAGGCCAATGCTCAACCGCCGAGCTATCTGGACACTCCAATCTAAACGAAATTTTTTCTCTTATACATTATTAATTCCCGATCGCCGTATGCTACAAGCCTGTGCTCTATCACGCAAATGACAGCTTCTTTTTAAAGAAGACATTCATTGGAAATTTAAACAAAAGTATGAAATTAATAATAAAAGCATTGAAGAAGCCCTGCTAGCTTTATAAGTTGTGTTTAAATTCCCAATAAATGTCTTCTTAAAAAATGAGTTGCCATTTGTGTGATATCAGCGATCAAGAATTAACAATGTATATGAGAAAAATTTGTGTTTAGATTGGAGTGCCCAGATAGCTCAACGATAGAGCATTGGCCTAGAAAGCCAAAGGTTCTGGGTTCAAATTCCAGTCTGAATGTATAATTTTTCTCTTTAAATATAATTTGTCCTTCAATGAGAAGTATGAAATTAATAATAAAAACATCCCAAGTGAACACTAAACTTACCTGGTGTACTAACTCTCCCTTTTCTCACCTTAACTTGCCCAAACTAACACCACTTAATAAATAAGTTTGGTCTGTCTTTATCTTTACCTCATAATTCGTTGTTTCTTATAAGATGCGTTTCAAAGATTCTTAGTTTTGAAATATCTTACAAGAAACAACGAATTATGAGGTAAGATGAAGATAGACCAAACTTATTTATTAAGTAGAACCTCATAATGTTACTTCCTAATGCATTTTCATAACACCAACTTGCCTATTTTCTCACCCTAACTTGCCCATTTTTCTCACCCTAACTTGCCTACTAATGTAAGTGGACTCCTAGGATAGGATCCCCTTATATGTGAGTAAACATGTTGGCAATTGGCTCTAGCAGGAACGTGTGTTATCACATTGGCCAACATGATACTACCAGTTACTTGTTCTACGATTGAATATTCACAGGTGGCATAGAATAGCCTAGTAGTTTTTTTAATATTTTGAACATCTGAAGAGAATACAAACAGACTAACATAGAGAATGTTAAATCACTAGATACTAGGAAAATGACTACAAGGAAGGCCAGGTGAAAATGGATTAACCAAGTAAAAAAAAATTACAAGAAAATGGGATACAAATGGGAAAAAATAAGAGGAAGAAAAGCTTGAAACGATAGGTTTAAATGGATCCGTATTTGAAATTGGCTTCCAAAGAAGGACATGAGTCCTAAATATCAGAATTATGACAATTTTTATGTTTTTATAATTGAGTTGGATAAAATGTTTTTACTTCTTACTTCATAAAATTCTGTGTTTTCATTCGTTTGACTGAAGATAAGGCAAATGGCATTTGAAACAAGTATAGTGAAAACACGGAACTTTTACAAGGTGAAATATGAAAACATTTTATCCACATTGATTATAAGTTCAAAATTACCTCATAGGATTATTTCCCACTGTAGTTTTGATTGTATTCTTTTATAGGAAGAAATCACTATGAGGTTTAATTTAAGATTAAAATGTTTCATAATTAAAACCAATTAAAATGAAAAAAAAATTCATCGCCATAGTACATTCACGAATTTAGGCCATTTGTTGACCTGTTTCGGCCTCAAGAGAAACATCATCCAAAAGTCTTTTGAGTGGACGTCCTGGTCTTCTTCTTCCTGCAGGTTGATATCTTAACATTTGTTTGGGTAATCTGTGATCTTCCATTCGATGAACATGTTGCATCCATCTTGACTTATCTTTGCTGTGGGTCGTCATATTTCAATTCCTTCTGGATTTTTTCATGTTGAGACTTGAAAGTAGTTTTGAAGTTCCTTAGGACAGGTTACTGGCCTGACGCTAAGTAGTCCAGTGGTAGGGCTGCTACCTTTTAGTCTCTGGACAGACATTAGGATACCACATTTACTCAGTACCCGATGGAACGGTTATACCGCCGTGACTCGGTCCTCAGAGCCTCGTTTGTGAAAACGGGTTGTACCACGAGAAGGTGAGGATGAGAATTGGGTAGGAGAGGTTATACACACGTCACTACCCCTTACAAAAAAATTGAAGAAGAAAACAAATCAGGAATTTATCAGATTAAATGCAGGGATTGTGACAAAATTTACATAGGAAAAACAAAAAGAAATTCAAAACAAGGGTGAAAGAAAATCTTAGAAATGTCAAAAATGGTGAAGTGGAAAAGTCAGCAGTAGCTGCTCATGCTTGGTCTGAAAAACATTTAATTGAATCAAAAGCCAGTCTAATTAAACAAACAGAAAAACAAAAGAACTCAAGGTTTGGGAAAAAATACACATTCAAAAAAACATTAAAGAAAAATTTATGAACTTCGAAATTCCCGTGGATCCTCATTGGATCTGGAGGTTTATTGGTCCACCAACAGAGGGTAGAAGAAGTAGTTCTTCTGATTGACATAACATCAGTCATCGATAGGGTACTGAAGATGAATCTGCCAAGGATTTGAAACCACGGTCTACTTAGAAGACTGGATATGAGGTGATGTATGAAGCATTTATTTAATCTTGAAATATATGTTAACAAAAGCAACCATAAGAGGTAAGAATATACAGACCAAATATCTTAATTATTAAATAAAACTCTTAATGTTACTTCCTATTGTATTTAAAAAAATAGAATGAAAACTCCATTCCAACAGTTACAACTTAAAATACAGATCCAGTATATATAAAACTGTAATAATGTGACGTAATTAGAATCAGAGATATACTTTTTATTACGAGTTACTTTATACTTCTCTTCACAACAAGCTCGTCTTAATAAAATGAAACATTATAATATTCACAGTTTCATAATACAACATGCCATGGAGTCTGTGTTTCTTTCCATTAAAAAAATTCAGTCTTTTTTTTTCACCTTCTTAATGACAGTGTTGCAAACTTTGTACATTTTCTGATACCTCATTCACTCAATACTTTTAAAATTAATTTTAAAGCACCTTTGAGGTTATGTAATAAGATATTAAATATAAAATTGGTACCTGGTAAATCAATCGTCTTCAACTAAATTATTAAACTTCATCAAGTAATTCCAATCTGGAGGCCTTTCAAAAACAATGTTTCATCATCTGCATTTTAACTGGTACTGATGCTGTTGTATAAGTTGTACAACAGGTTTAAGTCTGCAGGTGTGTTTTCGTTGAGTAGGTCTGTATTCTTTGCTTCTTTTAGAATTAGCATCCTTGAAGACATAGAAATTCTAAAAGAAGCAAAGAATACAGAACTACTCAACAAGAACACACCCACAAACATAAACCCATTGTACAACCTATACAACAACATCAGTACCAAATAAAATGCAGAAGATGAAACATTGTTTTTTAAAGGTCTCCATATTCGAACTACTTGATGAAGTTCAATAATTTAGTTGAGGATGACTGATTTACCAGGTACTAATTTTGTATTTAATATCTTCATAACACACTAAAAATTACTCCGGTGTTATAAAGAATAGAACATTACAAAACAGAATGGTTAGAACATGTTGATAGAATGGCAAACAACAGACTACCATAAACCCTGAAGTCTCACAAACCAATTGGGAAAAGACAATGAGGGCATCCATTAAAGAGACTTCTTGACTAAGCCTAAGGTGGAACCAGAACAGGCCAACAAGTGGCCTAACTCCATGGAAGGGAAATGATGATGCTACTGTTGTAAAGTTAGTCAGTCGGAAAGGCAGGGACCATAAGTAATGTTTATTTACACCATGGAGTGATACAGTACGTTATTCTTTTGTTGCAGATAGTATAGATTTTCTTAATTAATAATTGAATTTGAATTTAACACCTAACCTCATAATTGTAGTTTTCTCGAAGATATGTTTCAATACTTCTGCGTATTATGTTCAGTTCTATCTAAGTGAAGACAACTTCTGCGTATTATGTTCAGTTCTATCTAAGTGAAGACAACTTCTGCGTATTATGTTCAGTTCTATCTAAGTGAAGACAACTTCTGCGTATTATGTTCAGTTCTATCTAAGTGAAGACAACTTCTGCGTATTATGTTCAGTTCTATCTAAGTGAAGACAACTTCTGCGTATTATGTTCAGTTCTATCTAAGTGAAGACAACTTCTGCGTATTATGTTCAGTTCTATCTAAGTGAAGACAACTTCTGCGTATTATGTTCAGTTTCTATCTAAGTGAAGACAACTTCTGCGTATTATGTTCAGTTCTATCTAAGTGAAGACAACTTCTGCGTATTATGTTCAGTTCTATCTAAGTGAAGACAACTTCTGCGTATTATGTTCAGTTCTATCTAAGTGAAGACAACTTCTGCGTATTATGTTCAGTTCTATCTAAGTGAAGACAACTTCTGCGTATTATGT